>APFE030983647.1:0-10741 GCA_000404065.3 Pinus taeda
CCCCCTCTATCTCCCTATATCCCTCTCCTCCCTCCCCTTCAATCCTCCATGTCCTCTCTCTCTCTCTACCTCCCTCTCATTCTATCCCGCCTCCTTCCCTTTCTCTCCTATGATCTCTTTCCTTCCCTTTGCCACTAGCTTCTCTCTCTCTCCTTCAATCCTCTCTCTCCCTCCCCCTATCTTTCTCTTCCTCCCTCTCTCTATCCCTTCCCTCTATGGATGTCTCTCGCTCATTCGCTTCCCTATCTCGCCCTTATTCTCTTCCCTCTATATCAGTTTTTTTTCTCCCACTCTCTATCTCCTCCTTGCTCCCCCCTCCCTCTCCCTCCAACACCTCCCCCGCTCTAGCTCATTAAGTTAAGATAGAAAAAACTTAAAAATAATTCAATTTCAATATAATAACATTAATAATAGCTTCCTCTTCTCCTCCTTTTCTGGAAGAGAAAAATAAATATGGTTATTTCTACACATACTAAATGTATGAAATAACAGATAACAAAAATACTAATAAAAATTGATAAATTTATATAAATATATAATAATAGAATATTTAATTTTTTTTTTTTAAATTAAATAAAAGTAAATATTAAAAATTATAAAAATTCAATTCCTATATAATAAATAAATCTGATTAACCACTTAATGAAACTGATGGACTCATAAAATAAACGGACAATTCCCAACAATCTTTCAAAAATATATTTGTTGATAGTTTGTTTGTGAAGCCAGAATTAGACTTAATACTAATGAATGAATTTCTTAATGCTTAAAGAAACACTAACGGAAAATTAAAATGACACACTAAATTTAAAGTTGTAATTAATTATTATTATTATTATATATATATATATATTCCTTAAAAATGTTAAATCTTTTACATACTTGGAGAAAAAATCTCGATTTACAGTAGCTTAATTTTTTCTAAATCCTAGTGTTTAATCTACCTAAAATTCAATTTGTTCATTTTTTTTTTAATTATTCATGATATATTGAACTATAAATTTGATGTAAGAAGTTTCTTAGGGTTTTTTATTTTCATTGTAAATAAGAAGAAATTTGATTGCATGGATTTCCATTATTATTCCATAGGATGACATGGAAGATGATTCAAAAGGCACCCACAAATCTCAAATAACAAAATATTTCAAATAATACAATTTCTCGTGAGATTCATAGCATGAGAGGTGCACGAAAAGCTATATATGCAGAGAAGTGACTTGCCTTTCAAGGACATAGTAGACAAGTGGAAGATAAGACAGAAGGAGAGTAGGTTTAGCCAGATAATATACCAGTTTAGCTTAGTATTTTGGAAATGGTGTCCGATAATTTCAAGAATTCAAGTTAAAATGGGCATCATAGCTTTGTTATATATTCATGTTAATTGTGATAAGATGCCAACCAGGGACAAAAGACAATCAATCTTCAAAACAAATCTACTTATTTTAAACCACCTTAACAAGCATCGTAAGGAATAAGGAATACAAATGCAATGTGGTTTCCTATGACGAGTTTCTAAATAATGGGACCTTAATATTCACAAGAAAACCGCAATTTATATGTATAGAGTTGACGAACAAGGGTGGTATTTAGATTTCTACTGTATGAATATCGCTTATGAATTTAAAGAGTACGATAAAAGATGACCATATACATACTACGAGAATAATTCCCAGTGTGAACCTCAAGTTTTAAAAAGGAAAAACCAGCTAAATTTTGAAGCACATAGCGCAAGCTTTCAGGAACATGCGCGACCGTAGACAAAAATGTGTGCAAATATTAAAACAAACAGCATATGCAGCCGTAGATGTAAAAGAACCATTTAAATAAGACCATGGAAAAAACCCGGTCTAGGTGGACCTACGCAATTCGAACGTGATTGAAGGCGTTGGTGGTGAATAGCTCCCAAATGCAGGCCCTGCTTGTAGCAGTGGTCTATAGCTGGACGAAAACTAACAGTAGTCAAGAGGACAACCAAATGGCCAATAAGCTGCCAGTACCATGCCATATCTATCTCTGCAAATCAATTGTGTCCCTCTGTCAGTCTCCCCTCCCATCTCTAAGAGATATTTTGAGACGGAACCATAAAATACAAAACACAAATCCTGACAAACATGCATACACACGAGGAGAGACAACAGATGGAAATTACAGTGTTTGTGAAAGAAAGAACAAACCAGAAGAATCAAGATGAAAAAGTACTCCAGCTTTCCGGTTTAATTACATAGATTTAATTTTTCATATAAAAGCCTCAAGAACCAATTTTCCTATAAACCAAATAGACTAGTAAAGAAGAAAAAATGGTAGAAAAGTAAAGTACCAGAGACAATATGGCGGCAGAAGTAGTTCATCACCCCATAGAACTTTTCCACGGTCGGACCAGAGGAACAACGCCAGAGAATACATATCTAGACCATTCCCTGCGCTGCACTTCTCATAATTCGGAACGCTGAAGAACGGATGGAGCTAAACCAGGGAAGGGTCTCTATTCAATGGATGGTAAATGAACCATGTTGTGATTTGTAAACTCCACCGATATATCTGTGACATCTCTTGGATACCCGGTACCATTTTGATGAGAAAGCTGGAAAGTCTTTATCCTCCAACGACTATCTGTCAGAAACCCTTGGATGCATTTCTTGTAATCAAATGATAATAAAAAAATCGTTGAAAAGTCTCTTTCATTCAATTTGTTGTAATTATGGCACGTTGTGATGTTCACACTCCCCTTATATATCTCCTATATATCTATCACAGCTGTCCCCATAACAATACGATTTCGGCTAGAGCGTCGTCGGATTGAGAGATATTTATAATTACGAGTTGTTTATCATCCAACGACTATCTTTCACAACCGTGGGTGCAGTTCTTTTAATCAAACGTTGCCATTCTTCTATCAAAATTCTCATCGATTCCATTGGCGGTAAATATCGCACATCGCGTGTGTTTTAAAGTTTACAAATATGTCTCTTACACCTGTCCCTTCGATTGAGAGAGAGTTATAATCTGGAGACATAAAATTTCTTCATCCTCCAACTATCATCTGTCAGAACCCTTGGATGTCGTTTTTGTAATGAAGTGTGTCATTCTTATAATCATCCTTGTCCTCGAGTGCTGATTTAATTACAATTTGATTTTGAAAACCAGGTGAGAACACAGTTTCTAGCTGTTAAATGATATTTCCAATTTAAATTTGAATTCAAATTCACTGTATAAGTAATTTTTTTAAAAGCAAGAAAAGATAACAGATTTATATTAACAATTGTTTTAAAGGGTACAAAGATATACTCAAAGAATAGAATATTTGGAAGATCATCTCTTCAAGAATAGAGTAAAAAATAAACTCATAACTAAATTAAATCTACACACAAGAAGCAAGTCATTCTCTACATTCCCACTTCTTACCATATTTTATATAGGGTAGATTGGTTATGGCATGGTGCTTTTATATTTTGGATTATATTAATTTATTTATTTTTTTAAAGAAAGATTCGGTTTTAGTTATTCAAACACAATGTTTCATCTTATTCCAAAACTAAAACACAATTTGTTTTTCCTTGTCATTCTTATGGCAATAACAATAAGATCTTATTCTCTGGAATAACAGCTTTCTTTACTTCTATGCATGAAATCAAATACTAAGTCCAATTACACTTTAACCTAAGGCTTATTTTTTATCTTTGAAAAAACAAAAACTTATCATAATTAAATTATCAATTTACATGGAGGAGAACCATCATCATCTTTATTTTTTTATATGTCCTTCACATTTAAGAAAATTAAACAATTATCTACTTATAACACTTTTGGGGTTTATTAGACAACAAAAAATTATAATAATAATTAGATTTAATTCTACATACAAAAAAATTTACTATAATTTATTTTTATATTAAAAATGAATTAATTATTTAATTTATTGTTAAATATTAAATTTTATCTATAAAAAAAATATATTACGTTATTTATAATATTAAGTATTATTAAAATACAAATGATAAATATAAATATAAACATAAAAAATTTTAAATTTAATTTTAATATATAAGCCTAACATTGAAATTGAAATTTTAATATTTAAACATAACATTGATAATCTCTTTAAGTATGGAAAATATAAATAAAAATTTAAAATTTAAAAATTTATTACTTTGCATAAACGAATGTAAGTAAATGTTAAAAATAATGTAATTTTATAAATCTTTTAATAATTAAAAGGGATCATGAGATTTCAAGGAATCATAATATACCATGTTAATGGGTATGTTGGAAACTTTTCACTTCTTAAAATTGGCATATACCATGTCTTTTTGCCCTTATTTTCCTTGTTTAATAATTTCATCACTTCAAATGTGTTTTGTGGGTGCTTTATTTTTTATTTTTATTTTTTAATGATTGCTATCAATAATTAATAAATAAACATGAAATTATTTATATTTTATAAATAAATAAATAAACATAAAATTATTTATATTTTATAAATAAATAAATAAACATAAAAATTATTTAAATTTTATTTAAATCACTTAACCACTTTACATTAATGAGAAGTTTTGACTACTGACAACTCCCAAATAAAGCATAAATAGAACTACCAACACATCACACAAAATCAAGAGCCACCCACACATTACACAAAATCAAAATCAATATCGAAATAATCAATTTGGTTAAACATTAAAACAGAACACATAGATCAGTGTTCTCACCAAACCATTTTTAGGAGAAAAGTATTGAATTAAACGAAATCTATTGATGTAGTGAGTACCCTTTTTTCAGAAACAAAAAGACTATAAATACTTAAAAGAAAAGCAGTTAAAATTACTTTGTTACCTCTTATTTTATGGAGAAAAACGTTGACCACCCTTCCTTTTGTTATAGAGGGTTATCAAATGTTTCTTCCAACTATCACTATTGTCATTCACAATATCCACTTTGTTCTTTGGAAACTAAAAATGTATCTCAATTCTTCCTAGATGTCTAAATTACTTAAAAAATGATATTATGTTTCATATCATTACATATACATTTTCATTCAAAACATAAAAATGATATAAGTGCCCATTAAATTTGACTACTTACTGTCACCATTCTCGAACTCTGAGAACTTGATCTTCCCTAGCCCTATTTGAATGATGATTGTTGATCGTCGCCAATCTTGGACTCTGACAACTTGATATTCCTGGATCTATGCTACACCCTTCTTTTGACACGTCATATGGTACCTGATGTGAGCACCTAAGAAATTCATTGATGTAATGAGTACGTGTGCCGCTTTTATCCATGCATTTTCAACCACATATCCACAACTCAGAATAATGTTTCCCAGAAACTTCTTTGAACGAAGGGATTCTACTTCAGAAACTCACTGCAAAAGTCAGTTTTCTTGTGATGTTATCAAGCCAGATGGTTCTTTAAACAGCTTAAGCAAAACACATTATGGTCTAGAGAAATCGTTCTGGAACCACTATAAAGCATTCTAATCAAATTTTGAACATATATCACTAAATGACCAAACAATAGATAGATAGGTGTTAAAAGGAGATGAAAGGTTTGAAAAAATTGGTAGAACATCAAACTGATAAATGTTAAAAGAAGATGAAAAGGGTAGACTAATGTCTAGCCTCACCAATTTCAAAATGGAACATTTTTGGTGTAATTATCTAATAAGTAGTATATGAGAGAAATATCTAATGTAGCATAACAACATAAAGGGAAACACTATTGGGCACATATCCAACATCCCGAATCATTTTAAAAAATCCATTACGCCACTGCCTCCTGCATGCTCAAAGCACAGGGCACGGTGGCGGTCTGCATGATTATGATAAGAAATAAGCAAGGTGGCATGCACATGCGTAAGAGGTGTTTGAAAGAAAAGAGAATTAGTATGAAGGTCGAAGCTAACAAAGAGGATACAAAAAATAAGGTGGAGCAACATTTTCTAGAAGGTGAAGAGGCTCAGTGATCCCAAGTAGTGGTTCATAGCTATGTTCTTTGCCTGCACTTCATTATGCTCCTCAATGTCTTGTTTGTTGAATTGGGACTGCATGGGAGCAAGAGGTTGGGGAGAGAGAGAATCTCAAGTTATGAGAAGAGTTTGGATGTGAACAGTGGCAATATTCATCGCGACTCTAGAAGTTATGTAGGGATGTTACTGCACTTGGGAAATTTATTCTCATGCAAGGGATCTATTTCGGTTTCACTAGGATTTTGCATTCTCCTCTAACTTATGGGGAGCATAGGGATTGGTAGGGAAGGCTGATGGATAAATGAAACTTGTATGTTATTCTTCTTGGAAAACTTAAAGGAAAAGTGTAAGGTAGAATTAATTTCTATAGAGGTAATTCCATTCTATGTCCTAGAATGAGGCATGAAGGCTTGGGCTCTGTGGATGTCTAGGGCCATGAGGGCGAACACCTAGGCTTTAAAGAGAGTGAGTAGGGGGTGGGTGTCTAGGAAAAGAGCCCTCCGAAGCTAGGGAATTGGTATGTTGGGAAAGCTAGCTAGGCCAGCTTTAGCTGACACTAGGGGCAAGGGATGCTGCATAAAATAAGGGAGGGATACTTGGTCGAGAAAGGGGCTCAGAAGATGTGAGGCTGGGGTGAGTAGAGGAAATAATGATAGAGAGGCAGTCAGGGGGACATCGGACGATTTCAACCAACAAGGGGCACTAGGAAGAAGGAGCGGCACTCCTTTCGAGTCGGCTTCCGGGCGTTTGGGTCTGTGGGCAACCACACAATTTGTGGCCAAAATTGTAGCCATTATTGGCACAAGGAGGGGGGCATATAGGCTTGTCTAGGGAATCTTGGGTGGGGATCTTTAACACTCAAGGGCTTTGAATAATCTACATGGGGGGGAAGAAAGGATGGATGAACAAAATGAGTGGCTATTGAAAATTATGAAAATAATGGTTTGGAATTGTTGGTTTCTTATTCGTGAAGCACATAACTTCCCTTAGAGGAAGAAAACACTGAAGATAGTTCTAGGTCACTGTCCGCAGTAGGATATAAGGCTACGCGACAGTACAACAATGGCTAGTTCCAGGAAATGCAGGGGTAGAGACAAGAGACTGTGGGAGAGCGAGGTTGACGCTTAGCCAAGCAATGTTGGAAAATGCAGTGGGAGGAAACCAGTGGACAAAATGATCCAATAAACAATGATTGTGTATGTAGGTAGCACCAAAGAGAAGATTCAACGACTCATCACTGAGTGGGAGGATGACATCAATAGATTTGTGAAAGTGGGGCCAATGGATGTGAAAGAGTGGAAAGCATTGGTTCGTCATCTCGCAGTAGAGAAACTAAATATAAATAGACTCTACACATGTACTGGCTCCATAGATGCCTCCTAGGGAAGGGGATGGAACAAATCTGGATGATTGTCATTAAGTAATTTCCATAAAACAATAAAGAATTTCAAAAGATCCAAGCCTAGCTGCAGAAATAGGATGGTTGTCCCGATCAAATCTAGAGAACATTGTCAAGCATGTTCTTAGTGACCCAACCTGAGGTAACTTGGCATCGACCGATCAGGATAAATAGGAGGATGAAGTCATAGTCATTTTGCTTAAGTTTTTATGTGGATAGCATTTACTTTCCAGTTTGTAGTATTTTATATATATAGAAAGACAACTCACGGTTGTGTAGATGATTATCAAGTATATATAGATTGGATATATAAACTACTATTTTTTGCTACTAGATGGCGTATAATGTGGTTATGTGGTCAACAAACCTCGTTTCCCAACTGGCAAGTTGATATCACCTAACTAGGCTATGTGGTTGTAACTTGCTTGCACATATTATAATGAAAAATAAGGATCTACCAATCTTAACAAAAAAAAGATACTTGGAATTTGTATTTAAACGAAAAACATTATTATGAAAATTATTTCCATTTTCTTTATCTAAATCAAGTTAAATTAAATTAAAATAGTTTTATTATCTAAATTTTCTTAATTGAAATCAGATTAACTTAAACTAAAATATCTTTTTTATTTAACATATATTATAATATATCGTTAAACTTATTTTAAAAGTTCAAATTGAAAAAATATTTTCATTCCTACAATTCTTATACTTGCCATTATCTCTAAACAAAAATAAATTCCATATCTTCAAAATTTAATCTACCAAATTTTAACATGTTTAATAATTTAATCAAAATTAGTCAATCTTGTCAAAATTATGTTTAATTTTCCATTTAAAATTAAACTTAATTGATATTTTTGAATAAATATTTAAATTGAAGATAAATAATATGATGATTTTTAAGCCTGCTTAGCTCATGACATAATTGGTATATTTATTGTAAATTATATGTAATTATTAATTTTATAATTTATTTTAATATATTGCTAATTTGATACTTTTTATGTTTAAAACTAAATTTTGAATAATTAGATAAAATGTTATTAATATTTTTAATGCTATATGTTAAATACATAATAAATATATATTTTGAATGCTTTGTGAATATAATTTTTTATTTTTTATTCTGAATATAAAACATATAATAATATAACTGTTTGTTATCGCGTTTGTTGATATAATATAGTTGTTTTCTATCGAGTTTCTTGATTATAATATATATATTTATATATATATAAAATTAAACTTACTCACTTCTATTAAAACTCATTTTTATTAGAACTATGAAATGAGAAAAAGCTAAAAAATTAATCAACAAAAACTTTAAAACTCTAGAATAATCGTACTTTTATTAACTAAAAGAAGAAGTGTTGTTTTATAAAATAATAATTATAATATTTCTATATATATATATATTTTTAATTTGTATTTAAAAATAATATATATGTGTTGAATGATTTACATTTTCTAATTTAAATAAAATAATATTTTTTTATTATTGAAATTTTTTTTAATTCAAATCAAATTAAATTATTTTTTCATTCAATATATTTTATAATATATTTTAAAAATTTTATACTTATTTTGAAAGGAAAAAATATTATTATATGGGCTAGTATTTTTAAACAAGAACTTATTCTCTATCTTCAAAACTAAATCTACCAATATTTAACATATCAAAATCTCTATTTTCAAAACCTAATCTACTAGCATTTAACATATCTAATAATTTAATGAAAGTTAATGAATCTTCTGCAAACAAATATGTCATTATATTTCATATTATTACAAATTAACATATGAAATAATTTAATGAAAGTTAATGAATATTGGGCCAACAAATATCTCATTATATTTCATATTATTACAAATTTTGTCTAAAGAAAGTTAAATTTCCTTCTTCATTTATTAATTTGTTTTATATTAATTATTTGCATTTTTTTAATTTAAATAAAATACATTTTTTTAATTTCATAAATTTTATAATATATTTTAATTTTTTTTAATTATTTTAAATAATTAAATTCAGAAAAAATAGTATCACTTCTACAATTCTTTTTTATATCTGCTAGTATATTTAAAGAAAGAATAATTCCTTATTTTTAAGAATTTTCAAAACATAATCTACCACCCCTCAGGATGTCTAATGTTTAATCAAAGTTAATGAATCTTGGCAAAAGTAATATGTCAATTTATTTGATGTTATTGCAAATACTTTCCAAAGAGAAGTTAATTTTCCTTATTTTATTATTCAATTTTTTTTAGAGTAATTTTTTTCCCAATTACATTGGGCTATTATAAAATTTTATAACTACTATCAAATAGAAATTAATACTTACAATAATAAAATAAATTTATGAATATTCATATTAAAATTTTAAATTTTATTATAATTATAATCATATTTATTATTGTTTGCTAAGTGGTGTGAATATTTAACATGGATGGATTTTCTTGGAGTTTTGAACTAATGATATTCACTTCATGGAGTGGCTTAACATAATACCCCACCACCATCTATTCTACTTCCCATGGAACATAGTTATGTTCATTTAATAATAGTACCATAATTTATTATATTTATAAAAAAATATTCATTCATAATATTTTTGAAATTAGATATTGACGTGTTACTAAAAATACATTAACACTCCTCATGAGTTGTAGAATTAACACTAGTGACGAATGACCAACAACTTGCAATATACATCTCCTCGTCCCTCTCTTTCTCTCTCTCTCTCTCTCTCTCTCTCTCCACTAACTATCTCTTTTCACCCCTCTGTCTCTCTCTCCACCTCTCACTCACTCCCTTTCTGATCTCTTACTCTTGTAATCCAACCCCCTCTTCCTCTCCCTCTTGCACTCTTCCTATATCCCTCCCCTCTTTGTCCTGTAATATATCTCTCTGACTACTCCCTTTATGCCAGCTTCCCTCCCTCTCCCTCTCTATATACCTTTGAAACTCTATTTATCTGTCCACCCGCACTCTCTCTCTCCCCTTATCCCTCTCACCCCCACTCCCTCTGTCCCTATCCCTCTCTTCCTATCCCTGTGTCTCTATTCCTTTCTCTCTCTTTATTCCTTCCGCTAGTATCTCCCTCTCTCTCTCCCTCTTTCAATATCTCTCTCTCTCTCTCACATTCTCCACGCTCTCTCTCAATCCCTCCATCTCTCTCATGTACCTACTACAAACACATAAAATTAAAAAATTTACCCTGTTGAGTTATATCAAAGTTATCATTGTCTGGATGTTATATATGATACCACCTTGGGTCACAATACATAGTTCCCAGTGCTCAGAAAAATTTCTAATGACATGATAGACTTTTGCATTAATGTGACACCATACCACTGTCCTTCCAGATTCACCT
>APFE030983651.1:0-10852 GCA_000404065.3 Pinus taeda
TCCAGGGTCCAGCAGGAGTTTCCTCTACTTTGACAAGCCTCACTCACTTCCCAAATGACATGAAAGGTATGTGATCTCTCCTCTCACAAGCTCAAAAAGGAAGTCTAATTTCCAACAGCATTTACCCTCAAGAATCTTCAGCTCTCAACCTCTCCTACAACCAGTCCCATGCCTGAATTTACAGTGCAAATGGAGGAAGTTGCAGGTCCACCATTGAAGGGATAAGTTCCTCCTTCAATGCGATAAGCACCTCATATCATGGAGTTAGCTCCCTTAGTTATGGAATGGATGAACCAAGGTGGAGCGGACTTGCCAGCGCAATATCCCTTCTAGAAGTGTCTAGAAGTGACCCAAGATGAGTTTTTAAGAATTAACTCACGCCTTTTTAACTTTTACAGGGGTTCTCACCCATTACTCAACAGACAGAGTGGTCAAGTTCGCGGGAAACATGACCATTGGGTGCGGCACCGCAGGCAATGCTAGGAGAAAGTGCGAAACCAGGATTTGAGATATTTTTAAGGTCTTTCTCCCATTTTCAAGGCTTCACATGAAGAGCTGAGGCTTAATACTTGCAAAGGAGGTATGTATGAGCGTTGATGGACTCACACAAACTGTAGAAAGTCATGGTGACAATTTTTTGTGTAACAAATTGCCCCCTAAAGTGCGAAGTCTGTAGTATATGAGGATGGTTTTTTTATCATCTAAGAAGAGTGAAGGACTTTATCATTTCAAGGATATTCCTATGGATACCCTAGTCAGAACCTGTAAAAACATTAAACACAAAATATATATATGTGAAAATATCATCGCTGAGGTAGGCATTCCCATACTCAGATCAAAACTGACTAAGAACTATCTAAAACTGTTCTGATACAGGAATGATTTTGTATTACATCACAAGTAGGAACATATGGGACACAGTATAGCACAGCCATCTGTTTATGAATAGTCCACTATATAATGATAACAAAATTCTTGCAACTAGAATGGTGGATACTAGAATCCAGGGTCTTCATTTCTACTTCCCCGAACTAGTACATTCCTATCCATGTGATAAATGTGTGAAGCGAACATGGTAGAACCACTTGAGTTACCAGTCAATGATGTAAACTGTTAACAAGTGTGAGAGGAACCACCAGTAATGTCAATGGCCCTCAAAGTACTCAGTACAATCCATGAAATGTGAATGAATGATTCGATGTCGAACACATCATAGAATCCTTTGATCGAAGGTCAATGATGCAACCTGTCATCAAAGGCGAGAAACCTGCCATTGAGGCATGCAGATTCCAAGGTACTGACGATTTCTAGATCATCTTATTAGATAATGAGTTGGAGTCGATAGAAAGCGATCCGTCGTAGCAAGCCCACAACACGAAATCATAGATCAAGTTTTGAAGAAATATATTTGGCAAGAACAAACTCAAGGATTGTCAATGATGGATGACAGATATTTTGCAGGTGAATGGTTTATTTGCACATACCTCTTGAACACATAACGACACTGCAGATGGCTTAGTGACAGTTGACCCAAAGCTAATACCCGAAAACTGGCTGAAGACTTTCAATGTGGCTTGATTAACTGTTAGGTAAAGGATTTCCCAACCCAGGTGAATAAAAGTGTCGTGTTCAAGAGTGATAGAAAGTTTTTCAAACACAAAGTATAACAAACAGGTTCATTTTTCTCTCTTTTCCCCGCCATTTCTGGCAAGTACCTCTTTATTTTTGACAAGCTTGAGGAGGATAACATTTGCTTGGTTATAAGCTCATCCTTTGGATGAGTCCAACTTAGTTTAGATTCGAACCCTAAGAAGGATTGGTTCGTTCCTATTTCTAATTGAACAGGTCCTTTACTGTTAAATTTTAACGAGTCCAGTATAGGAGAAACTCGGTGTTTTTCAATTTTAGGGAGTCAGAAGAAAAACTTAAGAAAACTCCATGGTTGTCCTTTTTCATAAATTTGTGTCTCCCAAGCCCGAAAAAGTATAAAATAATACTTGAGAGAACCGCTTGATCATTACGATCAAGGAGTACTTTTCATAATTAGTGCCTTCAATCTGAAAAGTAAAAAAGTGATTCAAAACACGTCGTTTTATTACCAATATCGAACTCGAAACGACAAAAGTTCGGCAATATTTTCATGTTTATACGGTCAGAAAAGAGCTATAAGAGGACAATCTTTTTAATTATGTTTTAACGAGTCTAAAAGAAAAACTCGGCAAACTTTTCATATTTTACGAGTCAGAAAAGAGCTTAAAGAGGACTCCTATGTGTTTTTGTTGAAAATGACCAATTTCGCCTGAATACCCAATATTCTACACAAAAACTGCAAACATTACTCATATTTGTTTTAAAAATAATAAAAATGCACCAAAAGTGACCTTTTCAAAGTAAAAAATAAATAAATTAAATTTATTTATTCAAAAAATCTAATAAAAAGGGATTTTACAAGTTCATTTTCACCGTTTGGTTTTGGAGTAAAAAGTAAGAGCTTTTGGTAAGAAAACTTCCTATGGAGATTGCGAAAAATCCTACCGCTAGAATCGAGAACCGTCTTCTCCAGGTAATCCGCATTGTCCTTGACTTGCATTTCATCCATTTAAAAATTTGTTTTAGGGTTTAAAAATTGATTTTTAGAGGAAAAATAGGGCGAAAAATTGCCTACGGCAGTTGCGCATGGGCGCCATGTGGCCCCTGCACACCCCGATTTTTCTGTCCACAGAGAAAAGTCAGGGTGCCACACCTATCCTTAAGGAGAAGTGTGCACCTACGCACTTTTTCTAAAAGGATGGGTGTGAACCCCGCGGAACGCGGATTTTAAACCCTAAATTCCTCATTTTTGCCCCATAGATTTTGAAATGAAATGTTCTAAACCACCTATTTTGCAATGTAGGTACACAAGATGCTTGTTTGGCAGGAAAGAGAGCACGAGGATGTGGATCAAGCTGCATTACCCATCCACCTTCATTACAGGCATTGAGAGCATGTGAGCTATTCAAATTTTGGACTATACCTGGCATGAGGGCACATGTAGACTTTCTACAATGGCTGGTGAACAGGTGGAGCACGCAGGACCAGTGCTTCATTATTGGTGGCAACTAGCTCGAAATCAAGCCGAATGACATATACTTTTTGACTGGCTTGCCCAAGAGAGGCGAGGAACTATCTTTGTTCGGATCTAGGCCAGCTGGCCAATCTGTCGCTAGTCTCTGACTAGAGTTCTGTAAAAACCAGATCCGGACAAACGAATAGATGTGAAAACCATCTCCCGCCTTGAACTGAAGGTCACTGCTTTTACTGTTACCAGACTCTGCGAGAGCGCAGCACTGCATCTAGCTACAGGTTTCCAGATGCGCATGGCGGTGGACTGCTTTCTGAGGCACCATCTTCAACTGGTGCGATGTTGTATTGGCCAATGTGAAGGGCCAATTGACTAGGGCGAAGCAAGGGCAGCTAAAGAACTTTGGATATGGTTATTTAGTTGTCAGCTTTTCCCTAGAGAGGGTACCTATGTTGGTTCCACAACAACTTACTGTTGAGGCTGGACTTCCCCGAGATCCTAGGGTTATGCGATGGGTTGCAGTCATGGCCTGCCATCCTAAGGAGGGTACGGAGGTTGTTCAATTCACACCAGAGTATTTCCGTTGGTTAGAGAACCAACTCTTTGTGATTCAGGATTTTTCATACACTAGGATGGATTATCGTGGTGATCCCGACATGACTCTTCGACCAGGAGAGCAATGGGATGACAGAGGTAAAAATTATTTTTCAACATTTTAATTTTATATGTATGTTTTTGTATTTTTAACAATCGTCCCAAAACTAATAGTAAAAGTTTTAAATGTAGATATGGGTACATGGCGACCAACTTCTCTCCAGCCCTATGATTGGAGACAACCAGCTGCCATAGCACCGGCCCCACAGGACCAGACAGCAGAGACTTTGGATGAGTTGGAGAGCCATCTAGAGCGCTTGACTGCAGACATTCCAGAGACCAGCATATATGACATTCCACTTCGGCTTCAGCGCTATGTGATTGGGGTCCCAGGACCTTTTAGGAGGTTCCTTTGTAGGGTGGCCCGAGCAGTAGTGTCTTATCGTGATCATCACCAGTGATAGGATGATCGCTTTGTAGACCCATTTTTGATATGACTTTTGATACTATCATTTTTGCCAATCATAAGGTGTTTTTCAACCTATGATCGAGGACGATGTATATTTTGACACACTCCTGTGTTATACTATATTACTATTTTTGGTTATCTTGCAAAACATGTTATGGGATGTTTTTAAATTTACTGTTTGATTTAATGCAAATGTCTATTTAACATTCGAGAAGAAACTGCATCTGATAATGTATTTAAATATCTTGGAATGTGGTGATATTCTATGTAATCAAATTCTCGTTCCAAGAGACGGACTCTAAAAAATAATCGTAATAACATTGGATTTCTGATGGCATAAACTCGATTAAGTTGTAATACAATGAGTTCCGAATCTAAATTAACAATCAAACTCCGAATTCCAAATGAAATGGATTCAGATAATAACTCAATCACTACACTGTATTCTGCAATGTTGTTCATTGTTTGACCGAGGCTTACCCCATGTATAGATACTAACTCGTCAGAGGGCGAATATATAACCCAAGCTATGGAAGAGATGTTCTGTGTACTACGACAAGCGCCATCAGCAAAACCGATGTATGTTTGGAGAGGCGTCGACATCTGCAATATCAAGAGTAAAATCAAGATAAGCAGGAACAATAATGAAAAACACTCTCTAAAGTAAAGCATGCAATCCTAATCTAAGAACACACCAAACTTAGAAAGAAACTAATCTAAAAAATCTCCACACTAATCTTTTAAGCATAATATCGCTTTAGATAAAGCCCATTCCTGGGTTTACCTAAAGAGACACCATCAAAATCTTCTAACCCATAGGCCCCTTTTGCCAGCTTTCGCTTGACAATATACAGACCATGCCACATGGGTACAAATTTTCCAGCCCCTATCTTATCGTTTGCTTGATCGTAAAGTAAGACTAGGTCTCCTTCCGAAAAATTGTGGGGTGTAACATTCCGATCATACTAAGCTTTAATCCGTTTGGCATGAGTTTCGACAGCTAATGTAGCATTACGTCGATTCTCATCTAATTGAGCTAAGTATAATAAACGTTTTTCCTCTTCGGAAGTGGCTGGTAATAATTGCATGGCAATTTACAATGACGGGATTTTGCATTCAATGGGTAATACTACCTCTAAACCGTAAACCAGTTGAAAAGGAGTAAAACCTGTTGATGTTTTGACTGAGGTTTGGTACACCCAAAGCGCTGAAAATAACATGTTATGCCAATTCGATCTATGAATCCCAATGATTCATTGGATCATGGTGACTAAAACTTTGTTGATTGCTTCAACCAGACCATTTGCCTGTGGGTAATATGGAGTGGAACTATCGTGACGCAGGCCAAGCTGATCTGTAATTTCAGTCATCATGATGTTTCGAAAATGACTCCCATGGTCAGTGATAATCACTTGATGAACACCAAACCTAGCAATTATATGATTGAAAACGAAAATCGCAGTTGTTTTGTCGTCTGCCGAAAATGTAGGCATCGCCTCGGCCCACTTGGTAAAATAATCTACTGCAAGCATGATATATGCATGCCCCCCGGCCGAGTGAGGGTTACATGTAATAAAATCGATACCCCACTTTGCGAATGGACCAACGGCAATGATAGGGTGGAGAGGAGGAGGTGGAGCGCGCATCTTATGATCAAAAATCTGGCAATTGTGGCATTTCTGGACTGCAGTGATACAATCTTTGAATAAGGACGGCCAGAAATAGCCAGTGCGCAAAATCTTTTGGGCTATGGCATACCCAGACATATGACCACCACATGCTCCAGAGTGACAGTCATTAAGAACCTTTTCAGCCTCGTCATGAGTAAGACAACGGTGGAAAATAGAATCCACCCCACGACGATAAAGAGTATCTCCAATAATAGTGTAAGGTTGGGATTGGAAACGGATTTTCTGGCGCTGAGATCGTGAAATGTCTGGCCAAAAAGATTGGGTCTGGAGATAGACAATGATATCTCCATACCATGGATCAACAGTGCTAATAAGGAACAAGGATTCATCCACGATGGGTTCTTCCGCCACAGGTTCGGTATCAGCACGAGGGAAGTCACACATCAATTCCACAAAAACCAAAGACTTCTTTGACTTGGCCTTCTCAAATTCCAAGTCAAATCCCTGCAGGATGACAATCCATTTGGAATACTTGCCCCCTAGCAATTCTTTAGTTAAAATGTATTGCATAGGGTTACAGTCAGAAATGACCGTGGTTTTGCGTAACAAAATGTAATGACGAAATCGCTGAAGAGCTTGGACTGCAGCTAAGGCCAATTTCTACACATGTGAATATTTTAACTCAGTCAGAGTTAGAGTCCGACTAAGATAATAAATCACATGTTCACTTTTGAATTCATCCTGTTGAACTAAAACCATCCCAATGGTGGAATGGGAAGCAGCGAGGTACAAGAAGTAATCCTGGTTGTAGTTGGGATGATGCAATAACAGCGCATGGGTCAACGCTTGTTTAAGTGCATCGAAATATTTGTCAGCTATCTCGTCCCAAAAGAACGGAGTGTTCTGTTTCAACAACCGGGTGAAACCTTTTGTAATCTCGGCGTAGTTAGGAATGAAACAACATAAAAAGTTTGTTTTCCCTTGCAAACTCTAGAGTAGGTGAAGAGTCAAAGGAGGTGGTAACTTGACTATGGCTTTGACCTTCGAAGGATTGACATGAATGTCAGATTTGGATACAACAAATCCCAGTAAACGACCCGTTTCTATACAGAAAACGCACTTGTGCGGATTTAGCCTAATCCGATAATGCCTACATCTCATAAAAATTGCTTGTAAATGAGTGAGATGGTCAGCTCTGCATAAAGGATGGGCAGGTAAATCATCGAGATAAGGCTGCACAATGTGCTTGATGTCATGAAACGCATAAGACATAGCCCTTTGAAAAGTTGCTCTGGCGTTCTTCAATCCAAAAGGTAACTTGCAATAAGAAAATGTCCCCCATGGACAGATGAATGTCGTTTTTGGTTGATCAGCAAGTAGAATGTTAATTTGATTGTAACCGGAAAACCATCCATAAAGGAGAAAATTTCACTGCTGGCACAATCATCGATAATTTGATCGATATAGGGTGTGGGATAATTGTCCTTTGGACAAGCACGATTGATATCCCTATAGTCAATACATATTCTTATTGTCCCTTGTTTTTTAGTAACTGGAACAATATTCGATACCCAATCCGTCAAAGGAATTGGATAAATCAAACCTGCTTTAAGTAATTTCTCAACTTCTGTTTTGATGGCAGCAGCTTTTCGTGGGTGTATCTGACGCAAACTTTGCCGAACGGGTTTAGCATCCGGGTAGGTTTTAATCTCATGAACAACAATTGAAGGATCAATTCCTGGCATTTCCTCATAGGACCAGGCAAACACGTCACAGAATTCTTGAAATAGGGCTTTACATGTGTTGACTTCAGTGTCCGTATAAGAAGCACTTATGTGAATGTTTTCAACAATCCCAGGTTTGCCTGAAATGTCGATAGGAACCATTCGAGAAATATTGGCTAAATTTTGTTCAAAATCAAGATGTTTCAATGGATTCTGCGGTTCTTTGACATATTCAGCATTAAAATAGATGAAAAATAATTTTCAAAATGATCAATCTCAGGTGAAAACGAAGATCGATGATGAAGATCTATCCATGGTAACGCATCAACAGACAATAGTTCTCGAATTTGTTCATCGGTGTGAACGGTTTCAAAAAAAGTTGTTGAATCTGAGTTTGAGATTGAAAGTGATTCTCCATGGATCTCATTCACTAGATCAAGATTGGTTGAACTGGAGTCGGAAAACAACTGTACACCCTGATAAGAAACTTCAAAGGGACTCAAAGGCATGGTATCACCAAGAGATTCCACCTCGGAATCGAATGGAACGATCCAAGGATCGTCAAGAAGAATGGATTCTGACGAAATCATATGAACAGTCACGAAAGGAGACAGTATGTTGGGGGGAGGAAATGAAAAAGTTCCAAGTAAACCTGAATCTTTAACTAATCCTACCCCAACATCCTTATAAGGGATAGCGGTTTTACCAACATGTTGAATACTCTCAGCAGAGGATGGGCCGAACGAAAAGTAAGCTAACTGATCTATTGTAACGATCTTTCCATTATGTGGAAACTTAATAAGCCAAAAGACCGATGAAACAATAGCAGTCATGGCGTAAGACCAGCTACGACCCAAAAGAAGGTTGTAATCCAGAGGGGCATCAACCACCTCCACATCTAGATTAATAGTTTTTCCTTCTACCCCTATAGGTAAGTCCTGCAAAATTCCATAAGGATGAAACCCTCGACCATCAAAGGCCTTCAGAATCGTCGGGGATTGATTAAGTGTAGGAGAACCAAGGGTTTTCCAACACTGTATCGACATAATACACATTGAAGCTCCCTCATCAATCACAGTCCTAAAGCAAGGTCTTTTTTTGACTATCACTGGAATCTAGAAAGCCATTTGATGAGGTAAACGAGGTGTACTATTTTCTAAATCGAAGACTATGAGGCTTGAGTCCTGAAGATCAACAGCTCCTATAGCCGACAATAGCATTTTACGTTGTGTTGGACAAGATTGTAGCACCTCCAAAGCCGACATTGCTGAAGGGGAAACAGCTAAATCTTCAACAATGTTATAGTTCTGAGCAGCTCTCGCATGTGGATTGAAAGCTGACTTTCGAAGTATACCCTTAGCAGGCGGTTTGATTACTAAGTTGAGATTTCGTTTCTTGATCTGTAGCGGATTGGAACCAGAAGGAGCTGAGGTTGATGGATTGGAATTAGAAGATTCCGCTTCCTTACCACCAATAGGACTCTTACTTCCATAACCCTGCGATTGTGTCGCAATCCTTACATGTGACATCATCATTATGGGCTCTTCCGAGGCACTAGAGGAAGAACCTATCATCTTACTACCTTGACTTGGAAAAGGATCCTTCAAAACAGCAGGTGTTTGCTAACCTTTGACAATTTTCGCGACCTCAGCACGATGTGGACAATCTCTTGTAAAATTCTCCTCATCACAGATGAGACAAGGATAGCGAGGTTTACGTTTCTCGTCATTAGATTCAGGTTTATCGGATTTCTCCTTCAAGTTTTGCTTATTCTTCTTCTTGCCTTTCTTCTTACCATTAGATTTTAATTTGGTCGTAGAAGATTCTACGACATGAAAATCGGCAGAAATTTCAGTTGAAGACTCTCCCTTCGGGGAATCTGGTAAAGTTATAATAGGAGAATAATTCTTGGAGGATTTCTTCTTACTCTTGGTATTAACGGTACCAATCATACCGTCAGCAGCATGAGACCCTAAGGGAGGTGCAGTTATTTGATTTTGTTTCGGAAGGTCGGGGATTTTCTCGTGTAACGTATCTAACTACGTATAAACTAAGTCAAGGTACTGAGCTTGAGAAATTACTTGCTCTTCGGTAACTACTTCTGCCTTGGCTACATCTTCAGTCATTTTAGGTAATAACGATTTTACAAACCCTTCTGCCAAAATTTGGTCTGGGATAAAAACTTTCACTAAACAACGTCGGCGTCGCCATTCCATTCCATTGTCATATCAGACTGGCAGCTGAAAATGAGTAAGGAAGGAAGTGGCTAACTGACTAAAATCGTAAAAAGAGCCTCGTGGAAACTCAATGTACCACTTGGCTGTAAGGCCAATCAAAGTGCGTTGAAAAATATGAAGACGAATTGAATCATCTATAATGGAATTCGATGCACAACAGAGATGGTAAGTCATCACATGATTAGATGGATCTTCTCCTGACTTCCCCTCAAACTTTGGTATATCACTGGGCAACTTATTCGGCATTGGCGACCAAAATGGAAGATAATTAATGGGATCATTCGTAAGGTGCGACAAGTCACGCAAACCCAAATTTGCTATAAACGGTAACTGACGGTTCGGATCCCGAAAACTTGGGGTCATAAGACCAGCCCTAGGAGGAGGATATCCAGGATAACTTGGTATCAGATTTGCATTTGGGATATTATATCCTCTTGGAAAACTAGGATTAACCGAACCATACTGGGGTTGTTGAGGTTGTTGATAAGTATACCCAGGGTACGGTTGATACTGATAAGCCGGGTTCTACGCAGCAGGGCCGAATTGGTACTGCCCCTGGTACGGTTGATAAGTAAATTGGGGTTGACTTGTGACAACCATACTAGGCCCAGGTTGTCCTATAGGCATCGAAACCGGAGTCTGGATTGTAGGTCCAGACTGAGGTAAAGAGGCCTGAGGAGTTGATACAGGAGCAGTATAAACTGGAGCTGCTGATACTCCAAAAATAGGAAGGGTGGATTGAACAGAGGCCACAGTAGTTGCAGCAGACTTTTGGGACGGAGTTCGAGGTGAACTAGGCCAAGACTGATGAGCTACCCTAGGTGTAGAAGTTTGATTTGTAGGCTAGACAGGTTGCTGGGCTGAACCAGAAATCAAAGACTGTCCAGATTGAGATGACAACTGCACACTAGGTTGCGGAGTCTGTTGATCCCACACCACGTTCATTCCGGGGTATGGACGCATAACAGGTTGAGCATATTGAGGACCAAAACTAGGTTGAGTGTAAGGTTGATAATTATACGGTACATTTCCTGGTCCTTGAACAAATTATTGACCTGAAGGTGGTTGGAAACCTTGAGGTTGGTATTGACCTTAAGGTTGGTACTGACCTTGAGCTTGGTACTGACCTTGCAGTT
>APFE030983655.1:0-10938 GCA_000404065.3 Pinus taeda
CAAATTTTATCATAATCTTTCCAAATTTCCTTTATTTGGCTAACAGTGGGTGAGTTCTTTATACATAACTAACTAGTATCTCATTCATGAAAATACCTATCCCATCAATGTGGGTCTGGATATTCATAGCTTTCTCATCAAACAAGGTTTGGAATTTTAGGGGAGCATCATCTTAACTCCTATCAAATAGGTGGCGAATATCATGAGAGTCGCTATATTCATGTTTGAAGTGAAGTCCTCTAATTTTGGAGTCTAATGGTACCTGCAATTGGTATTTCGTTTTTCTTAATGACTCTTCGACTACAAGCCTTTAAAGAGAATTATGGCCATAATAGGCTAAAATTACAGTCGTTTGACGTGTCTCCCACCGCCAACATGTGATGCAGGAGCATCCGAGCACCTTAATGAAAACAAACTAGAGAAAGAGGACACGTGGACAACCACATCGACAACCAGGCCAACCATGAACCGAATTCAGTTAGTAAACTAATTTCAGTTAAAATTGAATGTATGTATAATAAGATATTAAGAATTCATTAGTGAATGAAGAAACTAGAAAAAAGAACTACGCGTGTGAGAGAGGGCAAATGTAGTTATTGGGGAATCCTTGATTAAGGATGAGATGCCTTAAACTGTAATCGACTCTGTACATAATATAAATGTGTCATTGTGGATTTATGTCTGTGTATTTTTTATTTTATTTGTCATGCTCTTCCGGCGATTTTTGTGATTAACATCGAGGACGCAGGCATGGAGACTGTCGAGCTGTTGTATTGACCAAACAGGCGAGATGGCCTTCTACACACAGGCATTAGAAGGGACTCAGGAGGCCTCTGATAAATTGCAGGCCCTGGGGGTTCCCTTTCTTAGGCCTCCAGATTACTACACGGAGATGGTGAAGAGTGATTCCCACATACGCATTGGAACTGAAGTTTACGCAGATGCTGAAGAAGGTGCCTTGAAGGATTCCAATGATAAGCAACAGGAAGTTGTCAATGAGGAGATTGAGGCTCTTGTTAATGCCAAAGAATTTTTTTTTGAAGGATTTCAGCCAAGGACGAGGCCATTGTGGAGGATTTTGTTCCACTAGTTGCCAATCCTCGAGAGGATTTATTGGGGAAATGGGATTTTGGTTCACCCCAGAATCTGTCCCCATCAAGTGGTATCAGAGCAAGAAAAGATTTCCTGCGGAAAGGAGTTTTTGCATGCAAAGAAAGAAGAGGTGCAGTTTGCGAAAGATTTGTAAGCTTGTAACTTTTTATTTTGTGAAGGTGAGAAGATTGCAGCAAACCTGGAGCAAGAGTGCTCAATTGGTTCGAGAGGAGAGAACCACAGAGATGCTGAAAGACTAAGCTCAAGAGAGAAGCTTGGTAAGGCATCTGGTCGTAAAGAGGACTTGTTGTTGCAGAGGTTTGGTTGCTGCTCAAGGAAGACCATGAAGGCAGTTCCACTGAAGGAGTGAAATAGTGGGTAGAATTGCTAAGGACAAGGAAAGGCATATGACTAGGAGGTCATAAATTTTGTACCTTGCGAGTCTGATGCAGGAGCATCCGAGCACCTTAATGAAAAAAAACTAGAGAAAGAGGACACGTGGACATCCACATCGACAACCAGGCCAACCATGAACCGAATTCAGTTAGTAAACTAGTTTCAGTTAAAAATTTATTTAAAACTGAATGTATGTATAACAAGGTATTAAGAATTCATTAGTGAATGAAGAAACAAGAAAAAAGAAGTGCGCGTGTGAGAGAGGGCAAAATGTAGTTGCTGGGGAATCCTTGATTAAGGCTGAGATGCCTTAAATTGTAATCGACTCTATAAATAATAGAAATGTGTCATTGTGGATTCATGTTTGTGGATTTTTTATTTTATTTGTCAGGATCTTCGGGCAATTTTTGTGATTGACATCGAGGACGTGGGCATGGAGACAGCCAAGTGGCTATATTGACCGAACATGCGAGATGGCCTTCTACGCACATGCACTAGAAGGGACTCGGGAGGGCTCTGATAAATTGTAGGCCCTTGGGGTTCCCTTTCTTAGGCCTCTAGATTACTACGCATAGATGGTGAAGAGTGATTCCCACGTACGCATTGGAACTAAATTTTATGTAAATGTTGAAGGAGGTGCCTTGAAGGATTCCAATGATAAGCAGCGGGAAATTGTCAATGAGGAGATTGAGGCTCTTGCTAATGCCAAAGAAATTTTTTTTGAAGGATTTCAGCCAAGGACGAGGCCATCGTGGAGGATTTCGTTCCACTAGTTGCTAAGCCTCGAGAGGATTTATTGGGGAAATGGGATTTTGGTTCACCCCAGAATCTGTCCCCATCAAGTGGTATCAGAGGGAGAAAATATTTCTTGTGGAAAGGAGTTTTTGCATGTGATGAAGGAAGAGATATAGTTTGCTAAAGATTTGTAAGCTTGTAATTTTTTATTTTGTGAAGGTGAGAAGATTGCTGCAAACCTGGAGCAAGAGTGCTCAATTGGTTCGATAGGAGAGAACCAAAGAGATGCTGAAAGACTAAGCTCAAGAGAGAAACTTGATAAGGCATCTGGTAGCAAAGAGGACTTGCTATTGCAGAGGTTTGGTTGCTGCTCATAAAAGACCATGAAGGTAGTTCCACTGAAGAAGTGAAATAGTGGGTAGAATTGCTAAGGACAAGGAAAGGCATATGACCAGGAGGTCATAAATTTTATACCTCGGGAGTCTGATGCAGGAGCATCCGAGCGCCTTAATGAAAAAAAATAGAGAAAGAGGACACGTGGACAACCGCATGGACAACCAGGCCAACCATGAACCGAATTTAGTTAGTAAACTAATTTGAGCTAAAAATTTAGTTAAAACTGAATGTATGTATAATAAGGTATTAAGAATTCATTAGTGAATGAAGAAACAGGAAAAAAGAACTGCGCGTGTGAGAGAGGGCAAAATGTAGTTGATGGGGAATCCTTGATTAAGGTTGAGATGCCTTAAATTGTAATCGACTCTATAAATAATAGAAATGTGTCATTGTGGATTCATGTCTGTGTATTTTTTATTTTATTTATCAGACTCTTCCGGCGATTTTTGTGATTGACATTGAGGATGCGGGCGTGGAGACATCTGAGCGGCTGTATTGACCGAACATGTGAGATTGCCTTCTACACACAGGCATTAGAAGGGACTCGGGAGGCCTCTAATAAATTGCAGGCCCTGGGGGTTCCCTTTCCTAGGCCTCCGAATTACTATGCGGAGATGGTGAAGAACGATTCCCACATACACATTGGAACTGAAGTTTACACAGATGCTAAAGAAGGTGCCTTGAAGGATCCCAATGATAAGACACGGGAAATTGCCAATGAGGATATTGAGGCTCTTGCTAATGCCAAAGAATTTTTTTTTGAAGGATTTCAGCCAAGAACGAGGCCATCGTGGAGGATTTCATTCCACTAGTTGCCAAGCCTCGAGAGGATTTATTGGGGAAATGGGATTTTGGTTCACCCCAGAATCCATCCCCATCAACATGGCAGCTTTTAGAAACATGCCAGGAAAATGAAGAGGTTATAGGCGGGTCCATGCACCTGATATTACTACTTTTCGGTTATGCTTTGAAATTGATTTATTTTGTTAATTAAATATAATTAACACACATTTTCCACAATATCAAATATTAAGTAATGGCAGGTCTTATCTCTCGTCACAATTTTACCATTAATAAATTGGGAAAATTTCTTTAAAGTTGAGAAATTTATTAATTGTTATCTGTATCAATATTCTATAATTTTCATTGTGACTTAATTTTGTTATTTTATTTAAAATAACTGTATTTAAATTTTGGACATTTAAAAAATTGTAAATTACTTTTTTGTTTGTAAATTGATTTTTTGTTTGGTTGATTAGGTTATGTGAGACTTGTGATTACTGGCACATTTAACCTATGATTTGAGTAATCGCAATAAGGGACAATTAAGCAAAATCACCTAATGATCCTACCAGATCTAGGCCACAATAACCGTTAGCATGGCTAGATTTTTACCCACATATTTTTGAATCAATGAAATTTAAACCAGGAAATGCCTTAACAAAAAACCCCATAGAAGCCCTATGAGAAAAAATAGTAAATTATTAATAAAAAATAAATTAGTATTTATTTTTCTATTTGTTAATTCTTAATCAATACAAATATATCTATCTATATCAGTTTTATAATAATTAACAATTTTCAATAAATATAATATCATTCTTGTATTGAAAGAAATTATTAAACTCTATTTTATATTCTTTCACAAAGCTAGATAATTTATGTCAACATCCAAACACCATAGTGTTAAGTAACAATACATGGACAGATACAAAGAAAACAAGGTATATGAATAAATAACATTCAAGTTATATTATAAGTGGCATTACATACATTAAAATAGTGATTTATAGAGACAAGTTTTATTGAGCTATGTAGGGAATCCGTAGAGGCCATAAAAGGGCCTTCTTATGTTGTAGGTAAACCAAATACCCAATACCTTGCTTTATCCCAAACAATGAACATAGCAACAACTACCCCAAACCTTATCCCAATTCCCATCTCTAATGCTATCAAAGACATCTTTTCATTTACATGGCTCAACCATCCTCTCTTGATATTGCTATTGTCTCCACTGATTGTCTTCTTATATTTTTTATTGCATCTTGGAAGAGGATATCCACAAAAGCACTTATTCCTTTGAAATGAAGACTCATTAAAGGTGTAAAATTGTGTCCCTCCTAGAATTTTCCCGCATAGGTTTCTAGATGAAACATCTAGATAAGCCAACATTGCTAATTGAGATAGCTCTTGAGGAATTGCTCCATTTAAATTATTTTTGGACAAGTCCAACTACTCCAAAGTAGATATCTTGCTAAAAGATGCTGGTATTTTTCCTTCCAATTCATTCCCCCAGAAATTTAATAATCAAGACATGTGACACATTATACTCAATCCCTTTTATGTATTCTTTCTTTTGGAAATAAAACTCATTGAAATAAAATTGATGTATTACAAACCCTTGCAGTGTTTGAAAATTATATGGTATTCTTCCATTAAACTCATTGTTAGATAAATCCAACAAAAATAATTTGGTAAAATTTGTGATCCATGAGAATAATACCTTGAAATTTATGGTAACTAATGCTTAAAACTCCCAATTTACTCAAATTTGCAAAAGTTAAAAAAAGCTTACATCTAAATCCACAATTCTTTAAATCCAATATTATAAGGTTAGTGCAATTGGTAAATAATGAGGTTCCAAAGAAATTGCTAGAATGAGCGGAAAAAATATTTAAAGAAGTAAGAGTTATAGATACACATACTAGGAATAGGTCCCTTCAAATTATTTTCTGATAAATCTAATGGCTCAAGTTAATATTATTGGAGAATCTTTCCGGTGAAATTATTTGAATTTAAATGTAATTCATTAAAAGAATGAAGGTCTCCTACAGCTCTGGGAATTGTCCCTTCGAGACTGTTGTTCGACAAGTCTAAGAATTGTCCCTTCGAGACTGTTGTATCGGTGGCCTTTCCGCAAGTTAAATTATGGAAGGAGTTATTTTAAAAATTTGAAGTAATAACCAAACGAGAATTAAACCTTCGTCGAACATATATATATATATAAGAAAAGGATATATGAGGAGTTTATAAGGTTTAAAAAGCAAAATAAAATATCCTTTGCTCGGATTCTTAATGATATATTAAACTTTAAATTTTAAAAACTTACGGAAGGAGTTATTTTAAAAATTTGAAGGAATAACCAAACGAGAATTAAACCTTCGTCGAACATCTATATATACTCTTTAATAAAAATTAATATAAATTTCAACGTTCGTGATATAAATTTTAATGTCAGTGATCTGATTTCATATTTTTGTATTATTTTTTTTAAATATAAAATTAAAAAAGAAAAACCAATCATTTATTATTCAAAATATTTTGAAATTATATGCTTTTGTTTATATTTAAATTGTATTTTAAATAAAATTAATTATATTACTTTCGCCCAACTATATATATATTTAATTCTTCTTAATGCGGTTCTGATAAAGGAAGAGCCGTGTGCGTAGAAGTCACGTTGAGGATGGAGGATGAGTGGTATGAAATGGTTGAATAACAAAGCATGTGAGAGAAAGCACGTGAGCCTTGTGTTCTTTTCTATATATACACGTCGGCTGTAATGCCGTGTAATTCGTGTTGAGGACGGAGAAGGAGTGGGCATCCATTGGTGTGGTATCGCATTTAAAGAAATGGGTGTACAAGTTTATCTTTTTAAATTTAAAGATAAGTTGTGGGATGATAAAGCGTTATTTTTCTAAATTTAAAGATAAGTTATGGGATAATACTAGTACGAGCTACTAAGAAGATGTGGACATATTGACCCATTGATTTGAACTCAAAAGTTTACTTTTTGATGCACAATCTTATAGGACCATACTATGGTTGCCCAATATTTGGCACATGGATACTTTGAATGTCTAGAATAAAATGAAACAATGATAGAGGGCAAACCTAAGCTAGAGCATAGGGCAATGCATAGTACATTCCTGCAACCCTTTCTCTCTAGAACACAATTATCTCTACTGAAACTGCAGGTTGCACATTTGAATAGTTGTTGGCTCCTAAGAATATAACTGCTACATACAAAGCCCCAACAACGATAACAATATCATTTTTGTTGTCCCTAATATATAATAATCTAATCATTAGTTTCTACGAAGATTCTATATCATACAAAATGACAAGATCACACATTTTGCACATTTTTCTATTCAAACAAAATGTTTTAGGTACTAATATGCCATACAAAGTTAAATTTAAGTACATACAACTTTCTGTCGACTTTCCAAAAGATCGTTACAAAGAGCAAAGCACCTAATAGCATTATAATTGAGAATTTCCTAGTAAGTCCACCATTCCTTCTACACATGATGTAAACTCTTCAAAGAATGATTATGAGTACTCAGTCTAGGCAATTCGTTGATTAGCAACTTATGATCCTGCATATTGGATGACAGGTCCATATTGGCAATCAAAGTTCAACAGTTACATAGGTGATAATCATTTGAAAACCTTCGATCAACGAACGCCGTTTGAGTTAAATAAGTTAGGACAATGTATTATTTTCTAAATCATTGAGAAGGCCAAAAACGAATTTACAAAGGAATACGCTGAAAAATAGGGTAGGCAAGGTCTCTTTCTCTCTCCCCCAAGCAGGACATGTGGAGGCATCTAGGGGTCCGATAAGGACAAATGACCGTCTCATATGAGCTCTGATGTGGACAAGTGGTAGGATTTGATTGGTTCCGATAAGGGATACGTCACTGTTGATGTCAACATGTCATGATGGTAAGGAGGGACACATGGCTGCTGACATCAACAAGACGTGATGGTAAGGAGGGACACGTGGCAGGCCATTTTGGTGTTTTGAGGTGGCTTAATGGGCCATATCCTGGTGACACGTATCACCACTCAGGAGATGCCATGTGGCAATGATGACGTCACAATGGAAATCAGTGATCGACAGTTCGTTGTTGCTGACATATAAGTAATAAGTGGAAATCCCCGATAAGAAGCCTTCGATAGTGTTAAGTGCTTGATTGTGGAATAAACAGAAAACCAATTGTGTAGTGCTTAACAAAGGAAAAAGGCTCCCAGCACAATGCTGAAATACTTAGCGCCTTAGGTCATGGCACTCGGTCACCGCCCTCGGTCCTATGAAGCGAAATGCGAAAAGGGGTGAGAGCAAAAAAGTACAAGGACAATTAGAATTTGTTGTTTATTTGTGAATAAAGTTCTTATAGAGGAAAATCTATGATAAAGTGCAATGTAAAGGATAAAAGTCCCCCAATACAATGTTAAAGGGCTTAACACCTTAAGGCTAAGCTTCCGGTCACAACACCTGGTCCTATAAGTAGATATTCAATGAGGGCTCAAAACAAAAGTGGCTGGACATAATTAGAGGTTGGAAATTAGTAGTTTCCTCTTGTTGCACCACGATGTAGCACTATGAAGTATTTCATTTGATAAAGCACAGTATAGAGTACTGAAGGGTGTATAGAGCAGCGAGTTGTGTGAATAAATGTTGAGCAGATTTTTGGTCTCAGGAATGAAGGTCGATTGTTAAATATCTCTTATACAAGGAGAAAAGAAAAATGGTCCACAGAATGTCCATGCCTGAAGTATAGAGAAACGATATTAGAGTGTTGTCAGGCTCTGTTAGAGTTCAAGTGCATGGAGAGCCTCAACAATGGGAAAGTTGAAGACAGAGAGGACTGTGCCTATGTTGAGTATGCAGGTTGACTAATGAGTGGCAGACACAACAACAACATGGAGAGGCCATGCCTAAGCATAGTGCAAAGTGATGAATGAGTACAGTTTGGCAACATCAACAGTGTGGCAACATCGACAGTACGACAACATTGATAGGGTGGCAACATCAATTCTGTGAATGGCAGAGGAACAAAACTCAGGTGCTCTGATGAGCAAAGCACAGGAATGAAGCATTGTTGCGTGAGAGACATAGAGAAAAGTGATCTGTGTGAGTGCACTAATGTGAGAGGCTATTTAAGAGCCAATTATGTGTGTAATGGCTCTGTGCGCCCTATAATAAGAAAAAAATACCCCAAGAGAAGTGAGTTGTGTGTGAAAGGAAAGAGTAGCCTCTGTTCTATATGAAATGTTGTGAGTTTCATGTGTGTTGTGTGAAAGCCCGAAGAAGCCTATGAGCTACAGTGAGAAAAAGGCAGAAAGCTAAGCCCGTGTTGTGTGAAGCAAGGCCGAGAGAAAACTGTGTTTTGTGGAGAACAAAGAGGCCAAGAACTGAGTGACTATTGATGTTAAGAAAATTAGAGGGTTGCTGAAGATTGTTGCAAAGAGTTGGAAAGTGCAGCAGAGTGAGCTGAGAACAAAAGATGTTATTAGGTGAGTTGTTGCCAAACTACAGAGAACAACTAGTTCTTATTTGAATGTGGGTTGGTGCTTGCAATACAAGAAGTTGGTGTTTCCATCTCTAGTGGAGCTTGAGAAGGCTTGGGGGTCAGTGCCTCCTACAGGTTGGGACTTGCTTACATCCAAAGAGCTACAAGTTGGTACTTGCAACAAACCCATGAGGTTGGTGCCTCACATGGCTCTTCTGGTAAGCTAGACAGGTGTCGACAATCAGAGAGAGTTGGTGATTCCTACTAGTTGGTGCTACCAAACAATCAAAGGGAGTTGGTGCTTCCTGTGAGTGGGTGCTCACAAAAAAGATTGATGTAATAGAGTAGGAGCTCTTATTTATATGAATAACAACACCAAGCTTTCTGGTTTTTTTCCAAAAGGATTTCCACATGAAAAACTTGTGGCTAATGTGTATGATGCTTATGGTGCGTATGCTTGTGTGTTGAGTTAATGTTGCTACCACATTATATATTGTTGCTGAAATATGGATGGATGTCAAGTTAAAAAGGAAAAGTAAATTTCCATAAAGAAGTTAAAATTAGCCATAATATTGATTCACCCCCTCTCAGTATTAACATTTTTTTCCAACAATTGGTATTAGAGTCAAGTTCCTTCAGAAATAGCTTAATCACTAGAAGGTAGATCAAAGGGAACCAATGGCTAATGATGTTTGACTAACAACAGAAGAAATTTCATTCTTAGATAGATCAATCCATGAGCTTTGGTGTGAAATATGGAAGGTTAGAATGGAAGCCTACTTGATGTCCTTGGATGGTGATATATGGTTCTCCATATTAAATGAAGAAAAAAATGAAAAATCCATGGAGGTCATCCTGAAAGGGCTAGCTAAGTTAGATGATGATGAAGTAAGGCATTGTGAGTCAGTAAAGCAAGAGTTGAACAGGCTAAAATGTCTGTCTGGGGGAGATAGTGATTTGGCTCAAGAAGAGTTTGAGGAGCACTGTTGCTCAAGCAATAAATCAGAACTAGGAGAATTTGCTACCCATCACACTCCTAGTGGTGATGAATAAGTCTTAGAAGAGAGACCATGTTGTGTAGAATGTATGATATTTCATTGTGATAAATGTAAAGAAGTGGGTCATTCATTATCTAGATGTTCATGTGAATCACTTGAAGATTGGGACAACCGTGCATCTAGTAGTAGTAATGAAGATAGACCCATTCTAGTAGAAATAGAAAATAAGGGATCCTCATTACTATTGTAGTTAAGGCTATCATGGTTTAGAGTAAAGAGGGATCTTTGTTCTAAAAAGTATTTAAGGCTATCGTGATCCGTTTTTACCTTGAAGTGTCTTCCCATTAGGTAGGGTCACCATTTCTTAAGTGCATGGAGTATTGCCAACATTTCCTTCTCATAAATAGCTTTGTGTAAAAACTTTCCCTTGATTGGACGACTTTCCAAAGCAATGGGTCTTTCATCTTTCATTAAAACAGCACCAATTCCATTTCCTAAAGCATCACATTCCACAATAAATGTTTTTGTGAAGTCCGGTGTAGCTAAGGCAGGTGCTTGGCACATTGCCTCTTTAAGATGTTCGAAGGCCTTTGTTGCTTCTGGAGTCCATGAAAATGCATCTTTCTTCAATAGTGTTGTTAGAGGTGTTTCTATTCTCCCATAATTCTTAACAAACTTGCGATAATACCCTGTCAACCCGAGAAATCCTCGCAGATGCTTTATGGATGTGGGATTCTCCATTCCTTAATGGCTTTAATTTTGCTAGGGTCTACCTTAACTCCTTCATGAGATACAATATGACCCAGATATTCCACCTCTTGTACTCCAAAGAAACATTTGGATCTTTTTGCATATAATTGTTTCTCCTCCAATAGTTGTAGCACCCTGTCAACATGTTTAACATGATCCTTCCAAGACTTGTTCTAGATTAGTATATCATCAAAAAATACTAACACAAATTTTCTAAGGAAGGGTTTGAAAATGGAATTCATCAAACCTTGAAATGTAGGAGGTGCATT
>APFE030983660.1:0-21932 GCA_000404065.3 Pinus taeda
GCATCCAATACCATGGACCGAAAAACCATCGCGTCCAAAACCATGGACCGAAAGCCATCGCGTCCAAAAAACATGTGCGAAAATCATGCACAAAACAATAGGTGGGTCTGCCCAACCTAACATAGGGTCAAAAACCAAAATTTTCCGTGGCGCTGCCCCAGACCCCATAAAGTGGGGTTACGGGTACCCCTCAAACCCCCTGTTAACTATGTGGAAAGAATATAACACAACCCAACATTTTGGATTATTTCCATGAATGTTTTTTCCATTGTAATTATTTTAAAAGGATAGGAAAGAGAGCAAAAATGGGCATACTTTGTCATTAAATATATCCCCACTATAATAACACTCTTTCCTTTAGATTTGGGAAAAAACTATAGTAAAATTGATTGAAACTTCTTCCTAATGCTTGTTCGGTATGGCAAGTGGTTGTAGGAGCCCTCAGGTCTTGATTGTCTCCTCTTTATTTTGTTGGCATTCCACACATTCAGTGGCAACATTTTGCACAAATTATTTAAGACCTTCCCTAAATAAATCTTTCTTAGTCCTATTATATGTTGTTAAGAATCCTGAATGTCCTCCTATAAGAGAAATGTGTAATTTCAAAAGGACATTTTTCTTTAGTTAAGAATTCTTGCATAGTTATAAAAAATCTTTATACCACAACAAATCATTCTTCCACATAAATTTTTGTACTGCATTTGGGTCCTCCTTTGGTTTTTGAATTTCCTTACATACCTTCTCATCTTGCTTCCATTCTATCATGGCTTCTTCCACCGAGTCAGATTGTGGAATGGAATAGCACATAGTAAACCCTTTGTGTCTTCTTATTTCATTGAGAGTGCATCTTGCACAATATTTTATTTTCCCCTTTTGTAGATAATTTCAAATTTGTAAACCATTTTTGTTACCCTTCTAAATATATTCTTGTTCCAAAAAGTAATTCAATCTATCATGATTTGTTTTTACTTTAAACTATTTTCCTATTCTGTATGGATGCCATTTATTAATTGCATGTAGTATGGCCAAAATTTCTTATTCATAAATGGGTTTGTATAAGTTCTCTCCTTTCAGTTCCCTAATTTCAAAGGTAAGTGGCCTTTCTTCTTGCATCAAAACTGCTACCAATGTCATTGCCTGAGGCATCTCCACAATGAACATTTTTGTGAAGCTGGAATTAGAGTTGTACACATAGCCTCTTAAGTTTTAAAAAGCTTTGGTTGCTTCTTTAGTACAATAAAATTATCCCTTCTTCAATAATTTTTTTAGAGGTGATGTTATCTAACCATAACTTGTCAATCCTAAGAATCCTCTGATATTATTCAAGGTCTTGGGTATTGGTCATTCCCTCATAGATTTTATTTTGTCAGGATCCACTTTCACATCCCCATGGGATACAATATGACCCAAATATTCCAATTCTTGAACCCCAAAGACACACTTGGAAGGATTTTCATATTTTTTTTTTCTCTTCCAATAGTGTTAAGACCTTGTCAACATGTTGGACATGTTATTCCCAATATTTGTTGTAGATTTACATGTCGTCACAAAATACTAACGCAAATTTTCTAAGGTTTTGAAAATAAAATTAATTAAGCTTTGAAATGTTGAAGGTGTGTTTGTAAGTCCCAATGGCATAACCAAAAACTCATAATGACCTATGTGTGCTCCAAAGGATATTTTGGGAATTCCTTCTTCCCTCATTCTGATTTGATGATACCTAGAAACAAAGATCCAACTTACTAAGGAAAAAAACCCCATGCAATTCATCTAACAATTCATGGATGACAAGAATAGGAAAACTATATTTGTGTCATTTTTTTGAGTTGTCTGTGACCTAGATATATATGCCATGAACCATCCTTTTTTAGAACCATCACCAGTTATGAAGAGAAAGCACTTTGGATAGGTTAAATGATGCTAACCTATAACATTTATTTAACGATATACTCAATATCACTTTTTTATGCATGGGGATACATGTAAGGCTTAATGTTAGGTGGTATAGCACTAGGCTACAAATGAATAGCATGATCATGATCTCGAGTAGTTGGAAAACCCTTAAGAATCTCTCCAAATACCTTGGAATGATTTTTTATAACTTTTTGGAGATCCACTAGAGCAAAGGATAAAGATGTTTGAACATCTAATGAACACAATTGTGCAACTACACCTTTGTATCCCTTTCTTAGTAATTTTTTTCATGCTATTAGAATTTATCACTTTATAATTTTTCCCTTGGATACCTCTCAATTTAATTTCCTTCAAAATAAAATATTATGATTCAAGGATATTGAAAATTAAGGGCCATTATTCCAAATGATTGTAACCATTGGACCCTTAATACAACATCAACACCACACATTTGGATTGCAACCATGGGACTATCCAACAGATCCTCCCCCATATTCATCTTAATATTATGGAACTTCCCTTAACAATTTATTGTACCTCCATCTGCAATCATTACTTGAAATTATAGTATTGGATATAGAAAGTAAGTAAGAAGTTATGCCAATTTGTAATCGATGAAGTTATGGGTACTACCTAAATCAATCAATAGTGTTACCTTTTTATTTTTTATATATCCTTCTATATTGAGGATTTGTGGAGTACTAATGTCGACCAATGCATGACAATATATTGTTTGAGTAGTCTCTTCCAACTCTAAATCTTGTGATGGCTCCATTTCTTGATCTTCTTCATCTTCACAATCTATGTAGAATACTTCATCTCATTATATTTATGCCCCTTACTATACTTTTAGTCACAGTTGAAACATAGTCCCTTTGTTATTCTTTCATCCATTTTCTGAGGTTTCAACCTTGTCAGTTTAGGAGAGGGAGCACAATTTTCCCTATAGTTATTAGTGACCGATTTTCTTGTGGCTTTTTTTCTTTCAACTTTACTTACTAGACCAAAAGCATGCTCTAGACATTTAGGTTTAAAGAGACACACCTCATGTTGGATTCTTTTCTTTAAAGTTCCCGTAAATAAGTTAACAAATTATCCTATAAAATGTTCTTTACCCTAAAACTCAAGTTTTTCAATTGTTGAATATGTTCTATTACTAGACATTTTTGTTGAATATTTACCAATTGACTAAAAAATGTATTGTTGAAAATGTAGCAAGGAATGGCTTCTTTGACTTGTGCCTTATTCAAAGATATCAATTCGAATTCAATCTCATAGTTTCTTGAGTTAGTTGTCACTTAACATGTGTAATGTGGCTTATCACTAATTTATTGTTAATTCGAGTTACATGACTTTCAGTGAGTTGTGGATTCGTTGATGGCTAAAATTAGCTATATAGTGGAGTTAACTCTAGTTTTTGTCAATTAACTGATGTCTAGTTCTAGAATAGAGATAGTTATGATTTTAGTTGAGTAGTTGACTTTCTGTTAACTCAACTTACTCTCAGATAACAAGTAGAAGTTGCTAAAATTAGCCCTAGTAGGTCATGCAATTTGAATTGCTTATTGAGATTGAATGAAGGCACAAATATATTTATTATGGTACACAGGTTTTGTGTGTAGAGCCCGAGAAGAAATCAGAGAAATTATCTTGGGAATTGTGCAAGGAAATAAGAGAAATTCCTATTTTTTAGGCACAAATTTGCGTTAGAAAATAGGAGCTCCTGGAAGGCCTCATTTTCCTAATTGTTTGGCAACTCTTCTAGAGAGTTGATCATTATTGTAGGGAGATTCAGACTTGAAGCGATTTCTTTGAAATAGATCAGATTGCTCAGCTGATTTAATATAGGCAAGAGGGGTTTTTCCTAGCTGGGTTCCCCAAAAAAATTATTGTATTCTATGTGTGATTGTATTTCTATTCATTGTTTTCTTTCTGTAGAATTTTGGCAGAGAAATATTGTGACTTTTGCAAATCAATTTGCTCTCATTAGCAGTTGCAAGGTTTCAAGGATTTTTTACATGTATTTCTCTTAACATCTCCATAATGTGTTATCGATTCCTCTGTAAAAATGGAGCAAAATTTACCTTTTGTAAGGATGCCACTTGGTGTAGATCAAAATATTTCTCCAATTGGAATATCCATGTTATAGGTTGTTGTCATCAAAATTTCTCATATTGATCTTTGGAATGTAGTAATGGTGTTGACTTTAAGCCCTGATGATTAGGATCTTGGAGTGAAAAAGCATGATTATGGTTCTATGATTAATATTTATGCTCTTTAATTGTGACAAAATACTCCCCATATGTGACTGAGTTCTAGCACAAATGTTCACTTTATTTCCATGGTTTCCTTGGATCTCAACATCCATTTTAGTAAGCCTCTCCAAGAGAATTTTTTTCATGGTATTCATGGATTTTTGCATTTCTTTTGTGTTTTCATTCATCTTCTTTTCCATTTCATCCATCATTTCTCTTTTAAGGTTTTCTTGAAAACCTGGGAGATATGAGCTTTTCAACAAACAAACATCCATTTCGTTATCTTTCTTCTCTAATTGGGAGAATCTAAATTCTAATTCTTCACTTTATTCATGAGTATTGAATGAGACTTTAGGAAGTTTAATTGGTGTAGTAGTTGTCTTTGGAGGCAAGTTGGAAATATAATATAGTACCCCTCTTTATTGCACTTTTAGTCACCCAATTAAAACAATGAATCTTTTAATCAATAGTTGTGTCACTTGTAAGTTGTGTACCTTTAGCATTGATTTGGAGAATATCTAAGTGGATGACCTTTTTCTTAATATATCTCTCATATTTGCACCCTTTTAAATCTGAAATTTTGGTATGTAATTCTCTAATATGTCTTCTCTGCAATTCCATATGTCTAACCAGAATTTTGTGTGCCAATTGAAAATTATGGTGACTTTCCCAAAACACGCTAATTTTTGGCCTCTGCCAAAAAACAAACTGTACAGTGTACCATGTGTTTCATTTTTCAAATATATTTTGAAATTTTTAGCTAAGGTGCTTCGTTATGTCTCCTCAAATCTCTAAAGATTTCATAGTCATAAGGTGTCTTCTCAATTTTCTCCAAATTTAACTATCTGAAACAACTCTCTCTTATATATATATATATATATATATTATATATATATATCGAGAGAGAGAGAGAGAGAGAATTCTAAGATGGCTTGTTTGAAATAGATTTCAAAACCAATCATAAACCCTAACTTTCAAAGAGTATATCTTAGAAAGTATAGTGAACCAAAATCTGAAATTTTAACTAGAGAGAGAGAGAGAGAGCGAGAATGCTAAGATGACTTGTTTGAAATAGATTTCAAAACCGATCCTAAACCATAACTTCCAAAGAGTATATCTCAGAAAGTATAGTGAACCAAAATCTGAAAGTTTAACTAGATGTTCCATGAAATATCTCCTTAATATCATCAAAGTTACACCATTTGAAATGTCCCAAAAAATAAAGTTTTAGCGAAAATTCCATGATGAATTATTTGAAGCAATAAAACCCTAGGTTCATGTGCTCTGATACCAAATGTTATGAACCTTGCACCTTAAAAATGACAAGAAACCAAACATTAAAATCCACTTTGAGGGGCAAACCTCCTTTTATATTGAATACAATGCACAAAAGAAGATTGATCGTCCTAAGACTAGGTCTCCTTAGTGTATATATAGGGGACAAAGGGTACAATTTTAATAAAATGGTATAATGAAACGTTTTAGCCCACATAATAATATAACAATAGAAATGAAATTACTCAATATCTAAGGCTTCATAAGGGCCTTTACGGTTAACATGGGACTTATATAGGGCTTAACAATTCCCCTTTTCATGCCTCATCTCCTTATTGTGCGGCTCTCTCTATTTATTTGGTTTCACTTCCCATTTTCTTTGCCACTACAATGGTGCGTCAACAGGCTCGTTGTTGAACAAGTAGCAATGGTCGCAACTTGTTGAGGGGATTCAAGCTCAATAACAAGCTATGTCCTTTGTGTGAATATACAAGGAACAAATCTCATTGGACATTAGGGATCATCTATGTAAGGTGGAATTTGATCTTGTGTGAGAGCATAATTGCTTGTTCAATTCTAAAGTTCTGGGAGTAGTGGAGGCTTGGGTGTCAAATCTGAGGTATACTCGCAGATAGCAAAACTAGTATATGTACGCAATTGACCTTTATTAGCATATGAAGGAACTCATGGGTCACTTCCTACTTGACAAGAATAACACAAGGATAAAATTATCTTGGTCTTGGATGGCATGGTGTTACAACTGAAGGAGATGAACAATAAGTTAATGCACATAGAGAAGAGTGTGGCTCTAGGCCCTAGACCAAGTAGCCACATCCCTATGGAACCAGTGTCAATAGAGGTTGACGCCTCCAATTCTACTTAATTTACTTGATGTTGTGTTGTTTGTTGTCATTTGTTTTTAGTAGCAAGCTTGTTAAGGCTAGAAGGGAATATCTAGATGGTTTTCACGCGGCTCTTAAACAAATACAAAATGTTTTAACAATCATAGTTATTTTTTTTCCAATTTATTTTCATAGACAAATAGTCTTTTGTTCTATCCATAATCTGGTATTCCATGTGGCAGGTCACCGACAGACAAAAATTGATGATATATATAACTTTTATTACTAATTGAAAACTTCAACTTACAAAAAAAAGTGATTTATTAACTTACTTTTGTAAATAGTATTCAATAATAGTTATCCTCACTATCAATTAATAATAAGTTTTACTACCTTAAAAAACAACCACCTTTATAAATAATGACCAATAATATAGTCAAACACACATCAAAATAATGAATTACTATATTTAATATAGTAAACTAACGAAATGATGATAAGCTTGGTGTACTATGGACCTTCTTAATGATGATATTCATTACGTTGGTCCAGAAGATTAATCATTAATCACACATTGGGGCAATGGCTTTAAATAGCATTAACACTAGCATTTTCAATTCTCGTTGCTAATCATTATACAAGCATTAAAATTTTGTGGTCTTATCACCGAAAAAAAGTGATTTGCCTGCATTGGATTTTATGCGCATGGTATCTGACATTTTATGTTGATCACCTTTGATGTTGAGAATCATTTTAATACGGCCACTCGAAATCTTTTATCCGTGCGGTATCTAGCATTTTATGCTAATTCCTATTCATACGTTTATTATTAAAAACCAACCTTTGGATTTCATGTGGAAGCATAATAATTGATTAGTTCCCACATAAATAATTTGCATGCCTTCCATTTTCCATTTCCTAAAATTTTATGCCATGCATTTTATTTGTACGACTTTTTCACTTTTCAGACGAATGAGATGCATTTCTTAATAGACTCTTATGTATAGCTTTTTAAATAGATTTATTTAATTATTTGTGAGTTGTGAATAATTACATACATCAATAATTATATATTTTTTAAATAGATAAATAAAATTATTAATTTTTCATAAATAGATGGTAGAAAATAAAATTATAATTTATTTAAATAGATGGAACAAAATAAATTATAATTTATTATAAATAAGTATTTTATTGAATTGAGGCTTTTATGATCCATTACAAGTTTAAGAAAAGTTTTTGGCGACAATCACATCAAAATTTATTTATCGACACGTTTCGAACCAACAAATGTGGTTCATCGTTAGGACAAGATGAAGAACCAAATCATAGCAATAAATTAAATAGACAGACCCCTCATTCAACGGCTAGAAAGAAGCAACTAAATTTGACCACAAGAAACGGCTACAATTGACTAGACTATAGTTGAATTTCACTGGATCAAGGATTGGGGAAGTTTATTAATTAGTTAGTTAATTAATTAATTGGTTAATTTTGTTAGATTTAATTATTTTGATTTAATTTTACATGTAACTCAATATATCCGTTAGTAATTATTAAAAAAAAAATATTCTCTTTTCAATTCCAAACTAAATAAATTATATGTGAAAACTTTTGTTATGGGATAAATTAAGGTAAAATTAAAGTCTATTAATTAAATAATTAGTTAGTTCAATTTAGTTGGTTAACTTGTTTCCCATGTATATTTATTTAAATTGATATGCATTGTCTTCTTTTAATTCATAGATATGAAGGATTATGGGATAAGATAGGAAAATATATATAAATGTTTATTAAATGACTAATTAAATAATTATTAATTATATTTTGATTTCATTTAAATGAATGAGTTACGAAAACTATTATGAGATAAGTATGGATTAAATGTGTATCAAATAATCAGTTAAACAATTAATATTTTTAATAAGTTTATATAATTTAAATATATTTGTTTATAACTTTTTATGTTTATAAGTAAATTTATAATTTTAATAAAAATATTTTGAATTAAAAAGAAAATTTATAAAGAACCTAATCTAAAAGGAGAAGAGAACCAAACAAAAAGAGATAATAAATCAAAAGAGAAGGAAGCATAGGGCAATTCAAACAATTCATCACCTGAGGGAATAAAATAAGAAAGGAAACAACTAGAACGAAGAAGGGTAAGAAAGGAGGGGGAGGGTAAGCGGGGGCTAGGAGGAGAGGGCAGGTGTAATGCCCCCGAGATCGGCGATGGACACACGATGGGCGAGAGTGGCGAATTGGAACGATCGACGAGTCGGCACGCCCGCACGGTGTGACGAGCCGGTTGAAACGAAGAAAGAACGCAAAGGTTGTTTGGAAAAATGACTAAGTGTTGGAGAAGTTCGGGTGGACGAGCTTATATGGTGGGGCGGTCCCGGGTGTGGGTGCCCTCACCATGGCCGACATTGAAAGTTAGCCAAAATGCTAAATGGTGGGTCGGCTAGGCCATGGGCGCCCACACAATGGTGAGTTGGCATAAGTATAACGTGGGCGAAGTTGGAGAAGGCATCAAGAATCATTCAACAACTCATCTTGGAAGTGCGAGCTCCATTGGAGAGCGAAGGGCGAGCTAAGAAGAGGAGTTTGAAGGTTGGGCGAAGGCGCTGGCGGTTCTAAGGCCGAAGCACCCAAGTCGCAGTTTAGGCATTCGGTGGTAGACGCAGACGGGAAGGCCGTAGGTGCAGCAAAATAGACAGTACAGGACTCGAGTCGGGCTGAATGGTGGAGAGCGCAGGTCAGTCAGGCGGGCGAATGCTGAACAACGGGTGGCAACCGTGGGTCGACGAGCAGGTCTACATGAGGGTGCTGGAGGGCGAGCTCGGGCGAGGGCGCCGACGGGTTGATGAGTTGGTGTGTTGTGGTGAACACGCTCAGCGAGCGAGGTGTTGGCGAGTCGCGATGAGCGCATGCAATGAATAGCGAGCTGGGTGGGTCGAACGCGCCGGGAAAATGATAAGTTGGGTGGTCACGGTGAGCGCGTCCAACGAAACGACGGGCAGGCAACTAATGGGTGAAATGCTCGGGTAAAATGAAACGACGAGCGGGCGAGGGTGAATGCTCAGGCGGGTGAAACGACGGAGGCGTGTGTGGTTGAACTCAGCGGTTGGTGAGTTGGGTTGAACGGCTACCCGAGTTGGTGAAACAGTGCGATGACGAGTTGGGGAGTCAGTAAGGCGAGTCATTCGGTCGAATGGTGGGCGTGTGCAGGGGGGTTCATGCGACAAGACAAACGAAGGTTCGCAAGGTAGTCCAAGGAGCACCTTTGCCTAGTAAAGAGCCCAAGTTGCACGGTGGTGTAGGCTTGGTGTAAAATTGTAAAAATTGAAGTGTTATCATTATTTCGGGCAGACTCATATTTGCAGGGAGTTGCCCCTCCCAAGTTAATATGTTGTGCACTTGTGTTATATAATGATAATTTGTTTATGAAAGATTAATGTTTCCGTTGTGTTAATGAAAGTTGTACTTAGCTGATAAAAAAATAAACTAAGTATAGGAATAGGTGTAGTCCACAACCGTGATTATTGTTAAAAAGAAAGTGGTTGGTGGTGCCGCACCCCCAATCGTGTGGTTGGAATATCACCGCCGGGGTAGGGGTGTGACAAGTGATATCAGAGCTCTGTGATTTGTGGGCTTTGGTGATTCAGATTTGCAGTTTATGGTCTATACTAGATCACAAATGAAGCAGATGGCAACAATGGCAGAAGAACCTCAGGTGATGATAGGTGAATCTAGCCAAGATGCTAGAGAAGCTTTCCTTGACAGGTTATTGGATCGTGTGGAAGAATTGGGTTCCGATATGTCTTCAATGAAGGCCACAAACATGCAGGTTCATGAAGGCTATGCGAAGGTGAAGGAGGAACTTGATGACCTCAAGGTTTGATACGAGTATACTAAATGGAAGTATACACAAATGGAAGAAGAAGTCAAGAAGATTGGTGAAGCAAGAGATCAAGGTTTGGCTGAAATCTTGAAATTGTAGCAAGCTCTTGACGATGCTCTGAATGAGGTCGCAGTTTTGAAGAGGGCTATGAGACACAACTCAGGTGGAGGTATTGCTCATGTCAAAGTCAAAGAGCCAGATTCTTATGATGGGACGAGGAGTGCCAAAAATCTTAGTAACTTTCTATGGGATATGGAACAGTACTTGGAGCGTTTGGGATTGTCCGATGACGAAACCAAAGTGAAGGTAGCTGCTCAATTCCTGACAAAGGATGCCAAGATGTGGTGGAGAAGAAGGATGGATCAGATTGCCAATGGCAATGCTGAAGACATAACTTCGTGGGATGACATGAAGAAGGCTTTGCAAACCCACTTCAGTCAACAAGATGAAACATGGGATGAAAGGACAAATATAAAATATATAAAGCAAACGGGAAGTCTGCAGGCATATCAGCGAGAGTTCTCAAGTGTGATTTTGGAACTTCTAGACATGGCGGAAAGGGACAAGGTGTTCAACTTTATCATAGGTTTGAAACCTTGGGTGTGGAATGAAGTGAAGAGACAAAAGATTAAGACACTTGGGGAGGCTTTTGTAGCTGTGGATCATTTGGTGGAACACTACGATGAGGGTTTTGATGAGAAGAAGAAGAAGTATGACAAACTGAAAGAGAAGACTACGAAAGAGGAGACTTCGAGATCGAATGACAAGTCGAAGATGAAGAAACCGTTGAAGTGTTGGATATGCAAGGAACCACACATGGTGAATAATTTTCCTTCAAGACCAAAGGTGGCTACCTTGGCACAGTCCAAGATGAAGAAGAAAGAAGAAACTTCCATAGGAGTTATGTAGATTCTAGGAGTTGCAGTAGCTATGGAAGTTGTCTCGAGGAGAGACCCAGAAAGAAACAAATTAGAGTATGTCGAAATGAAGGTTGGGAGTGTTGTTGTGCTTACTATGGTGGATAATGGCACAACTCACAACTTTATGAGTGAAGATGCTGCGAGAAGGATTGGGATGAATTTTGTACCGGTGTAGGCACAAATGAAGACAGTGAATTCTCCTTCGGATTATGTGATTGTTGTGGCTGAAAAAGTGGATGTGACACTTGGTGAATGGACATGGAAAGTCGATTTCACTATAATGCGGATAGATGACTATGAGGTTGTACTGGGCATAGAATTCATGAAGGAATTTGATGGTATGGTTGTTCCCCATATGAAGAAACTGTACATTTACAACAGATGAGAGGATGTACCCATTGGTGTTCCAACCTTGGGAGTAACTAAGCCCGAATTCAAGTTGATAGCGATGTATATGGAGAATGAAAAGTGAGATGAAGTGATCTGTAAGTTGTTGTCTATTGTAGAGGCAAAGCTTATGGAGCAGTCACAGGTTATCAGGACATTGTCAAATAGCATTTTGGATCTATCTAAGAGGCTGGAAGTAGTGGAGGATGACGATGACGAAGAGTATGTGAGGCCGAATGTCCAGATGGAATATCAAGAGACATACTTGCAGATAATGGACGTGGAGGATCTGAATAGGTGGATTGAGTTGATTAGTGAGGGAGAGCCTTTAGGCTCTGCTCCCTCCTCATCATCTTAGACTATCATGGAGGATGAGGCTCATTGTTAGCTACTCATGGCAGTGAGTCTCCAAACACTTTGAGCAGGCATCTAGAGGTGAGATGACATAGGTTGAAAGGTAGCATGCAGTGGACAGTCATGATGATGTAGGGGCATGAGTTCTTGTCGAGGCAATGCATGGTTGGATTAGCTACCCAACTAATCACCGACATTAGGGGTACCAGCACATGATTCCTTGCAGAGCAGTGGCATATCTATGGTGTGAGGCAGGTTGAGCAGTGGACATCTGGATTACCCATATGCACAGTTGTGTGGATGGTTATCTTGGTGACGGATGGTTGTTGGGATGAGGATCTATCGAGGATGACAAAGACTTGAAGTGGGGGAGGATGTAACGCCCCTGAGGTCGGTGATGGATGCACAATGGGTGAGAGTGGCGAGTTGGAACGATCGATGTGCCGGCGTGCCCGCATGGTGCGACAAGCCGATCGAAACGAAGAAAGAACATGAAGGTTGTTTGGAAAAATGACTAAGTGTTGGAGAAGTTCAGGTGGACGAGCTTATATGGTGGGGCAGTCCCAAGTGTGGGCGTCCTCACCATGGTCGACGTTGACAGTTAGCCAAAATGCCAAATAGTGGGTTGGCTAGGCCATGGGATGACTCCCCCAGACAATGGTGAGTTGGTATAAGTATAACGTTGGTGAAGTTGGAGAAGGCATCAAGAATCATTCAACAACTCATCTTGGAAGTGTGAGCTAAGAAGAGGAGTTTGAAGGTTAGGCGAAGGTGCATGCGATTCTAAGGCCGAAGCACCCAAGCCACAATTTAGGCGTTCAGTGGTAGCCGCAGACGGGCAGGCCGTAGGCGCAACAAAAAGGACAGCACAGGACTTGGGTCGAGCTAAACGGTGGAGAGCGCAGATCAGTCTGGCGAGCGAATGCTAAACAACGGGTGGCAACTACGGGTCAACGAGCAGGTCTGCACGAGGACGCCAAAGGGCGAGCTCAGGCGAGGGTGCCGGCGGGTTGACGAGCTGGCGTGTTGTGGTGAACGTGCCCGATGATCAAGGAGTTGGCGGGTTGCAGTGATCGCGCCCGGTGAATGGCGAGCTAGGCGGGTCAAACACGCCGAGAAAACAGTGAGTTGGGCGACTGCGGTGAGCGCGCCCAACGAAACAACGAGCGGGTGACTGGTGGGTGAAAAGCTCGGGTAGAACAAAACGACGAGCAAGCGAGGGTGAACGCTCAGGCGGGTGAAACGATGGAGGCATGCATGGTTGAACTCAGCAGTTGGTGGGTTGGGTTGAACAGGCACTCGAGTTGGTGAAACGATGTGTCGACGAGTTGGGGAGTCGACAAGGCGAGTTGTTCGATCGAACGGTGGGCGCGTGTAAGGCGACACAACAAGTTGGTGTGCCGGTGAACAAAAGGTTCATGCGAAGGGTTCGTGTGACAAGGCAAACAAAGGTTAGCAAGGCAGTCCGAGGAGCGCCTTTACCTGGTAAAAAGTCGAAGCTGCACGGTGGTGCAGGCTTGGTGTAAAAATGTAAAAATTGAAGTGTTATCATTATTTCGGGCAGACTCATATTTGTAGGGAGTTACCCCTCCCAAGTTAATCTGTTGTGCACTTGTGTTATATAATGATAATGTGTTCATGAAAGATTAATGTTTTCGTTGTGTTAATGAAAGTTGTACTTAGCTGATCGAAAAATAAACTAAGTATAGGAATAGGCGTAGTCCACAACTGTGAGTATTGTTAAAAATAAAGTGGTTGGTGGTGCCGCACCCCTGATCGTGCAGTTGAAAGATCACCACCAGGGTAGGGGCATGACAGCAGTGATCCAACAATTGCTAATCTTCCAGTCATCATCCCTATTGAGATTGCTCGGCCTTCTTTCAATTTTTATGGCCTCCCTAAATTTACGGCGGTGAAAATGAGCAATCTTAGCAATAACCTTGGTCTCCTCAATACATATATGATGCTTGGTCTTCTTTGCATGCTCTGCCAAGGCTAAAGACCGAGCCCTCCCATACTTAATGTCAGTGGCATGCTCATGAATTAATATATCAATTATATATATATATATAATATAATAAAAGAAAAAAATAAAAATTATGATAATTTAAGTAAATGATGTAATTTTAGATTTTTATTTTTTATTTTTATTTACGGATTTTAAATTATCAATTTGATTTAGTTTATTTTTTAATTTTTTTAATTTTGTATTGAGTATGCCCTCAACATTATGCATTTTTGCTATATTATTCGCTCAACAAATCATGTTATGTCCTTCATTATATTTTCTTAAAGCTCGAGGGGCCATTATTTCAATATGAGTAGACCTAAAAACATTTTATATTAAAATTAAATATCTTCTATTTGCGAAACATGTAAGACACCATTAAAAAGAACTTTTGAAAATAAAACTCAATTTGTCTAACGTTAGGTACAACTTCAAATTGTTTCTGCGTACTATAGAATCTCTTCCTCCTTCCTCAATGGTATAAAAGGATTTATATATAATCTTGAAAATATCTATGGAAATATATATTTATTTGTTCATGGATATTTATGGTTTCAGGAATAATGTTGTTCAGTTCTTTCAGAAATTTCCATAAGCCATAATTTATGCTTTTCTATATGACGAGAACATACCATGGTGTATATCTTGAAAAAGTTAGGCATGACAAGGTGATTAAGTGTCATACAAGGTGATTGTTGCATTAACATGTTCTTGTAACATGAGGATTTTTGTGCAAGAGGAGAAGTGGAAGGAAACTAGCGGTTGGGTGACCATTTCACAACATGTATCAATCATCTTCTGCATTGAGTTACTTACGTGCTAATATACAAATTTGATTGCCATGCTATCTAACTCAATATATAATATATGCATGGATTAGCAATTATCTTTAAAGGTTCAAAAAGTATATCATTACAAAGTGACAAGGTGATAGAAATGGATTTGAAAGATTAGTTGAGAAGTGAAAAAGCCTGAAGTTTTAAAAAGCAAAAAAAAATAAATTGATACATGTGAATTAGTGGTATTTTTTTTTATAAGTAAAGATTTTGTAGTGAAACACTTATTTGTTGATTTTTAAATATAATTTAAAATAATATGAATCATATATTAAATTTGTAAAATTCTATTTTTTTATAAATTTGATAAAAGGGGAAAATATATTTACTTACATCAATGTGGGAAGGAAATTAAAGGAAATTAATGCTTTAATATAAGAAATGAATTTAAAATGAAAAATATGTCATCATAATGATATATTTATCATGCAAATTGTTTATGCAATGTGGTATGAATTGAAGGAATTAAAAAGTTATTAGAAAAAATTGTCAAAAGAATTTAGCTCAAGTGGTATGGTTCACAATTTGTTTTCTAAGTAGAGTGGGTTCAAGTCTCCAGAGAAATATTGGCTCTTCAAGGGGAATAGCGGCAATCGTTTCTGCAAAATTATCGATTATACCTAGGGGAATGTACTCATTATTGTTAATATATATATATATATATTATATATATATATATATATATATTTATCATAGAATGTCTAATCAATTTCACAATTGATACAACTAGCTCATAAATACAGAAAAAACACACCACGTTCGTTATAAAATAGTCCAATCAATTGAGGAATACCAGTCTGAGTCCTAGAGTTACACACACAATCTCTATTAGACCCCTGAGTCATTATGCCTCCACACTAGGGCCCTCACTCCATTCAGTAAAATAAATAAATTCACGACAATAGAAACACTATAATAAATAACACAAGTCTTATAAACATTGAGGAAAGAGGATTTAATTCAGAACTCTATAGAGACTTACATTATTCACACTTTAACATAGCTACGAAATTGCAAGTGCATGCCTGACTGTGAACACTATAGGTAGAAGTAAACTCTACATGGTGATAGAAAACAACAACAACATATATATGAATACTGAATCATCTGAAAGATAAGTACAGAGTTCTAGAATGGAAAAATGGTCGTAGAAGTAATATAACACTAACATCATGGCTAACCTTGTTTGGTCAATTATAGAGATATATATAGTTTGAAAGAGCTTAGGTTCATGCCAAAAAACATGAATGAGCGGTTATAATTATGTGGCCAAATATTACAAAAATATAACAAAATGACACAACCTTCCACCCAACGATATATATATATATATATAAAGTGTGTGTGTGTGTGTGTGTGTGTGTGTGTGGAGAGAGAGAGAGAGAGAGAGAGAGAGAGAGAGAGAGATAAGAAGATCATTTGATACTTGAAACATATCCCAAGCAATGAAAATCGAGATGTCTTTCATTACATTGATTGCAGGGGTAAATATCTAGATTGGACTTTGACTATCTAATCATTCATGTTTATGGTAACTTCTTTGACAACCACTTCAAGTAACTTGAGCTTGATGTACCATGTCATCATGTTCTGATAACCAATGATCATCCTTCCTATAATTTGGGAAAAAGAGCTACAATTTCCAAATTAATTAGGTAGACAAACACACTAAAATACAGACTAAATTAGTGAATAAATGCATAATAATGATGCATAATCACTTTAGTACTGAAGACTTGCTAAAATCATGATACTAATATAAAAAACAGAAATGTATAGGGAAATGAGAGATAAAATGGAAGTAAATGGACCACAGAAGGTGTTTGGAAGGTACTCTAGATGGGTTGAAGTTGAGACTCGTCATCTCCACCATGCCTAGATTGTTGCACGTCCTTGTGCTTGGCCCCTTTTGTAGCATGAACCAAAAGGTCAAGCTTTTCCTTACTTCCCTTCCGTTTCACGTGTGAATACTTAAGCTTCATTGTTTTTTCACGTTGTACCATATTCTCAAGCTTAGTATGCCAAGATTTGTCTTTCTTAACTAGGAACTAGTTTCACACAACCATCTAGTCTCTAGATTTTCTCAAATACTCATTATTAACTATCAGAACCTGATTCTCCAGTTTCAACTGTGTACACTTATTTCTAAGTTTCTTAACCTTGTTCTAAATCTTCTTTGTCTCCAACTGCTTACTAGAAAATGGTTGGTCTATGACCTCTTCAGTAACTACCGATATTTTAGGCTCATAGTCTCTTTGTGTCTTTTGTAATTCTAGTACTTCTTTAGACTCCTCTAGTAGTTTATATTCTTTACCCTCAGAAATAGTTAATGATTCTCCTTCCTTCATCGATTTTATTTGATCTAGTTGTGATGGTACACACAGCTCCACTGGCTCTCTAAGAAGCATCTCGACTTCCTTCTTGAAAGCATCCAACTCTAAAGATAGTGCTACAATCCCATCATTCTTCTTATCTTCAAGATTATCAATAGTTTTCACATCAATTTTAGCGTCTCTCAACATTGGTACTTCCTCTACTAATTCAATCTCAAGAACACTTAGTATTGGGATCCCCTCAGTAATTTCAACTTTAAGGTGATCAAACATACGAACATTATCATCAAATTCACATCCAGGAATCTCCATCACAAGGCCATTCTCCACCTTCTTTTGTTTGACAATATTTATGGATTTAGACTCTATGACAGGATTTTCAACTCCTTCCTCCTCTAAATCAGAACCATGAGAATTAAACAATATGATCAACATATTTACATACCTGAGACACCATGATTTCTATCAAATTTGGGCCTACTGCTGATCTCAAAGGAGTTATCATTGGTTCAACTATTGTCTCCAAATTTTCATCCACTATATCTAGTCCTACATCGGTGCTCAAAGGAGTGGTTGCAAGTTCAGTTGATCCTTCACTTTTTTGGTCCAATGAATGAGTATGAGGTCGACCAGGTAAACTCTTCACCACCACTACTTCACCCGAGTCTTCCCCAGATTCATCCTCCTCTGCTCCCTGATTCTTCTTCTTTTTTGACACAAATATTGTATTCCTTCTCTTCTTCTAGTGGCCCTTTTGCTAAGGATTTTTCTCTACCTCCATTGAAATTTCTTCCTCCTTAGGAAAGGTTTTATCATTTTTTCCAACTAATATTTCTCCTTCCTTGGCCAGAAAATCCTTCCCTTTGTTGATTGAGGTGTTTTCTTTCTCAACTGAGGGTTCATTTTCTTGACTAACTAGGGCCTCTTCTTCTTCCTATGAAAGTTTAATTTTCTTAGAAACAGGAGTTTGTTCAGCCTCACCAAAGCCCTTCTCATTTTCTTCAAAATCAAATCTTCATAAGAGAACTCATCCTCTACAACCCTTATCTTCCTTTTTGACACAGAAGTTTCCCTCCTTCTTATAGGAGATGAGAGAGCTATATGACCATACCCTCCTAAAAAGAGAAAGTCAACCATGCTTACCATATTTTTTTAACTCAGCCTCCACCAAAATTATAATAATTCCATGATGGAACATGCTGGTCTCCACATGTTCAAGCCGAAATTGAACATTCTTATCCATCTTGGTTAAACTTTTCAACAAATAGAATGGAAGATTATTCTTGCGTTTATCTTTAAAACATGACAAAAACCTCATGTGATACCTGAAGGTTACAATGTACCTATCCTCACATGTAGTATATTTTTGGACTAGATATAGAGATTCAAGTCATTCTTCCTTCACACATGTGTGAGAAATTCCTTTTCTCCAATTCAGATTTTGCTGCTAAGGTATCAAGAATTGGTTGTAGTCAAATTCATTTAGAGTGTTCTTAAACCAACATTTCCTGGCCTAAGAGAGGTCCATGCACTTCGCAATTGAATATTTAAATACAAATAGTTCTTGCTGATTAAAACGGGTCATGGTCCCACTAAAATTCTCTGCAAAATCTCTAGTGACCTTAAAATTGTGTCCTTGGAACTTTTCACAAAATGGCAACCACCCAACCTCCTAAAAATATTTATGAACTTGTGGATTCTTATTAATAAATTCAAAAATACTAGGCTCAAAACGTGGTACTGGAGGTTTCAACATACTATCCACTCCCCACGGAGAACAATGAAATATGGATTCCCTATCTTTGTGCAAGGTTAAGCAAGAAGGGTGGAAAACGGTGAGAAAATTTGTATAATTCCTATTATGATGGTCTATGGTAGGGATTACATAGATTAAACCAAATTCAAATCATAAAAAGGCATGGACTGATTGCACATGTGTGACTTGCAATGATTGGATAAGGTGGTGGTGAAAATTATTGAGGACTGCGAGTATGGCTATTAGTATAAAGTTCGCGCTCTTCATAAATCAATCATATAATAAAGCACCAAATGACTTGCCATAATTACCATGAAAGTCAAACTAATCAAAATGCCTCTCCTAGATTTGTGTGAAGTACTAATTGTTACCGTGAATGGAGCAACTTCATCCATATGTTCGATGTATGCTTGATAGTTACGTAAACAGAACACCACTTCTAGACTTATTCCATCGCAATATTACTGGAAGGCGTGAGTTGTCACAGAGGAGCTTTGCATCTGGTAGCCATCATGATTCTATAAGAAAACATTAATAGATGATTCCCAATTATATTCCCACATTGTGTTGGATCTCCGTTATGCTTCTATGCTTTTGTTCATTGCTCAGGTGCCATTACATTTTCTACAAAATAGATGGTTATTCCTTCAAGTAGGGGACTAGTTATAATCGTGTAGTGAGTTTTGGTAATTTATGTCACCCATCCTGAATCTGGTAGTTCTTTCATCAAAAACAAAATCACAAGTCTTCCACATCCCATCCATCTTAGGTATAATCTCTCATCATATGAATAATGGTGTTGAAGTCACGCATATGAGAGAACCATCGGATCATCGGTCATTAATGTATATTAGTAACCAATGCGAGGCTACTCACCTTTAAAGTCAATGAGAGCTAAGGAACCCTAGTAAATATTGTGAGGTATGAATAAATGTGTTGAATTTGAGTCATGTGCAAGATCTAGCAACCATGAGACATTGATATATTCCCACAGTTCATCGGTGAAAGAACCTGTCACTAATGTCTGCAAGCCTCAAGGTGCCTCAAATAATCTCTAGCCTTTTATCCAAGATAATGTGTTGGAGTCGATGGAAAAAAGATCATTAGAAGGAGGGCCTTAAGGAATCGCCTTAAGGAATCCCTCGTAAACTAACCTGAGAATAACAAAAAATTTGAATATCCGTGATTAGAAAAAGAGAATAACAAAAAATTATAGACCTAACCATTCCACAAGGTGGTTTTCACAATTAGGCCCCGTTTATTTATTTAATGAGAGAAGGATTCAAGAAGAGGGAATAGGGGCAAGAACAATTCTTCGTACTTTACTACCTCCATTCCATTGTCTTTTTAATTTTTTGCTATGAATTCAGCCTTTGATATTGGCTTCTGATAGAATTTCAGCCTATGCCCATTCACAAGAAAAGATGCTTACTTCTCGTTGATGGCTTTGATTTGAATTGACCCATTCTCAAACACAATATCCACTTGATATGGTCCCATCCAACGAGTTGTGAAATTCCCTTTAAAATCCTTAAATATTGAGTAAAAAAGGAGAACCTAGTCTCCCTGTTCAAACTACTTTTGTCTAATAAATTTATTATTTCATTTCTTTCTATGTTTTTGTACCAATATAGTCTGTTGGATCACGTCCTGCCTAATTCATCATGTTGATTCAACTATAGAAATTTATGTTCCTTCACTTCATTCATATCCAATCCTAATTAAGAAACAGTCTAAAAGGTATGAATCTGAAACTCAGTTTGAAGAAGGGCATGCTTCTCGTAGACCAACTCATACAGTGTGCATCCTATAGTACTTATCTACGTCATTCTGTAGGCCCAGAGAGATTTAATCAACCAGTCCTCCCAATATTTATGATGAACTTGAACAGTCTTGGTGAAGATGGCCTCTAGAACTTTATTAGTAGATTTGACTTGCCCATTTTCTTGCAGGTGATAAGGAGTAGAAGTTTGATGCCTAATTTGATACTACTCCATGATAGCCTTGATCAATTTGGATGTGAACCATGTTCCATGTTCTGCAACTACCTCTTGAGTAACATCGAACTTGGTAAAAATATCTTCATAAAGAAAATTGACAACTTCCTGTTCATTGGCTCAAGCTAGCGCCTTGGCCTCGACCCATTTTGTGGTATAGTCGGTGCACACCAGAATATATTTCTTCTTCCTTGACATTGGCATGATCAAGCCTACAAAATCCAAATCTCGCCTCTCAAATCGTTTGACCAATACCTGGGGATGTAACGGAATTTCGTCTACTTTAACTAGCCTCCCCATGCTTTGATTATTGTCACGTTGGTGCACCTCTTGCGTCTTTGAACAAGTTGGGCCAATAATACCCATCTTAAAATACCCTATAGGCAGTTCGATTTTCAGAAAATGACATTCACAAGGCTCATTGTGGCAGGATCTTAGAATATCTTATACTTCATCCTCCCAAACACACCTTCTACTGATAAGATCTATACATGTATAAGATAAATCACCATTGATCTAGGAATAACAGGCACTTATGTTTATGATCTTACACTTCTCATGAGCAAGAAGCTTCTATGGTACTTTTCCTATAGCTAAATAATTTGCAATATCTACGAACCAAGGAAGGTGAGTAGAAACTACAAATAATTATTCATCTGGAAAATCTACATTTACAAGAACATCATTATTTTCATGTTGCAACCTAGAATAGAAATCAACAACTAGATTATCTTTACCGAGTTGATCCACAATTGTAACAATAAATTCCTATAGTAGCAAAATCCATCTCGTGATTAGTTACCAATTTATTCATTAGATATTGGATAAATCAATGTAAACTTTGAAAATGGAGCTCTAAACTCAAAACGGGAACTCTAGCAAGAAAAAACCCCAAAAAAACATGAAAAATAATGCTAAAAATGAAAAGTGTTGATACTGGAATAACAATTTTTTTTTCTAGGGTAAATTTTCAATATGTTTTAAAAATGGCAGTGAAAACCAATTTTTTTTGCAAAAAACACCCTTAAAACGAAAAGTGTTGATGCTTGAATAACACTTTTCTTTTTCTAGTATAAATTTTCAACTTGTGTTGATGAAATAAGGTAGGTTGTTGTTGTTGTTGTTGTTTTTTTTTTTTTAGGACAAATTTT
>APFE030983660.1:23003-60550 GCA_000404065.3 Pinus taeda
TTTAAAAATATATATATCCACACTTAATACATTAGAAAATTTAAGTGTAAAAAATAAGCATGAAAATCACTAACCTTTAAAAACAAATATTTATATTTGATACATAATAAAATTTAAAGTGTCAAAAATATGCTCCTTCAAAAAAAAAAATTGAATTTTTTTCTACCTCAACGAAACGGGTAATCATATCAGTTCTCATTTCAAATTGTACATTGTTATAGTTGCATGGTCTATGTGGATGAAAACCTTGTAATCTGTAATATAATGCATGAACTTATTTATAGAGTGCACCACCACTAAGAACTCCTCTATCATAATATAATTCAATTCATCAAGGGTTAGATTTTTACTAGTATAGTAAATGGCATAACAATACAGGTCATATTTTTATCCTAGGACACCCCCAAGGTTGTATCTGAAGCATTCATAGAGATATGGAAAGGTAAAGCTCAATTAACTCCCCTCAAAATAGGGGCAACCAAGAGATTTTATTTTAAGGTTTTAAACACATGTTGGCACTGGTCAGTCCACAAGAAACTGACATCTTTAGATAATAATTTCAACAAAGGTGTGGCAATCTTTGTAAAACCTTCAATAAAGTGCCTATAGTATTTTGTGAAACCATGGAAACTTCTTACTATCCTTTTGCATTATAGGAACTGGTAGTTGAGATAATACCTTCATCTTGGAAAGATCAACCTCGATACCAGGGGAAATTTTGGGGGCTAATATTCACTGGTGGGCTAATTTTCCATGTTTTTTCTATAAAAAAATATTCACAAATTTCCCTTTTTTCTAAAAATGATTCGCCTAAATTTTATAGTACAAAACTATTTTACCTTAAAATTCACCAAAATTTTGAATAGACTAATATAAATCATTGTAAATGTAAATATTTTTAAAAAAATATCACCAAACATTTCACAATTTTCATATTAGGGACTATTAATATTCACCAAGGTTTCTAAATTTTAAGATAACTTTCATCCTTAAAATTTCCCCAGCTCGATACCTAAAGAAAAGACCACAAAATCAAGCACTACTCCCTTAGTTAGCATCATTTGACATTTTATATTACTAAAGGCAAGGTGTGCTTCCTAACATTGAATCAATACTTTTTCAAGATTTCTTCTTCAAAGGAATCCCCATAAACAGTAAAATTGTCCATATATACCTCCACACAATCATGGATCAGATCTGATAAAATTCCCAACGCCGCCCTTTAAAAGGTGGCAGGGGTTTTACACAACTCAAAAGGTAAAATCAAATAAGCAAAGGTTCCCCAGGGACAAGTAAATGTTGTTATCTCTTGGTCCTCCTGAGCTATCTGAATCTCGTTATACCCACTAAACCCATCTAAGAATGAGAATTATTTCTTACCTGCCAGGGTGTCTAATACCTTATCTATAATATGAAGGGGAAAATAATCCTTCATAGTAGCTTTGTTCAATTCACAGAAGTCCATACACACATGCCATTTCCCTAAAGATTTAGGAACCACAACTAAAGGGGAAACCCATTTGCTATCAGATATCAAGTAGATTAAATTAACATCAAGGAGCTTTTACAACTCCTCCTTTACCACTTACTTGAGTATTGGATTCATATGCCTTTGATGTTGTCGAATAGGATGAGGATCAAACTACGTATAAATTTGGTGAGAAAAAATTGCATGATCAATTCCCTTCATGTCTCGGTAATCCCATGTGAAGGTCTTCATCTATTCCTACAAGACATGAATTAGTTCTTTTTGTTGCTCATCAGTAAGTTCATTACTAATATTCAAAAACTTACCAGGACTGACTTTAGCATAAATACGGTATGGTTTTATTTCCTGTGATGAAACTTTGACAGCATTACATAATGAAGACAAAATTGTTAGATAATTTTTTACTGTACATCACTCTTTAAAACCTGCTCTAATAGATGATCATCCAAACCATAAGAACCTAAACTACATAGAAAAGAATTAAGATGCTTTTATTTATAACATTCCTAGAAATTCTTTACTTGATTAACCATGCATATTCGTTGGAATATATTCTCGTTGCTCATCGAGTCATCAAACCAGGGGACTTCCTCCTATTCTGTGAGAGACTTTGCAGGAAGGTATAAGGTAATCTGTTTTATAACTCGTCCATGAGAAATAAAAATGCTAGTGGACCTGCATCCTATAAATGCATCTATGGTAGAAAGAGACAACCTCCCTAGGATTATAGGATGTCCTCCAGTTATTGATTTAGCTTGAAAAACCATGAAATCCACTTGATATTCCCATGAATCAAGGGAAGTAATCACATCATTCAAAACTCTTTCTAACATGATTCTAGATTTGTTTTCCAATTCAAAAATGGTAGGGGTAGGAAGAATATCAGTCATTTCAAGCATTTTCATGGTATGTGCAACCAAAATGTTAATGTATGCTCTAAGGTAAATCAAAGTATTAGGAATAAATACTCCATTAATATGCACGAAGACGATGGGATTTCTAGGATCAATATACTTCTTTGCCAAACTCTTTCCAGTGATCGCATCAATACATTCCCCAACAAGATGAATAATAGGTGGATCTTTTTATTTCCTCCATGGATTTTTAAGACACAGATCCCTCATTGTTTTGGCGTAAATAGGTATACCCTGAAAATCTTGTTGTAAGGGAATATTGAAACAAATGTTTTTCAATTCATTAATTACTCTTGGAAACTAGATCACTACTGGGGGGAGTGAATCGGTAGTGATGGCATTTATACCAATTTTAAATTTTTTTCCACAACATCAAATATATATGCACATTCACAACATTATCTCATTAAAACATGTAAGTAACAATGAACTCAGAACATAATAAACATTAGAAATAACCATGAGAAATATCAACACAAGCATGCACACATAAGAACACAAGTATTTCTAGTGGAAACCCTTTTGCGAGAAAGCTACCCTATTGTTGTTGCACTGCTCAATTCTTTTATTAATCTGTTGAATTTTTTTTACATAGATTAGCTTACACCCATAAGCCAGAAGACTTGTCTTCCTTCACAATAAGTTGGCACCTATCAAACAGGAATTTGTTTCTCTCTCAAATCTATAGACTACCATCTACAGCAGCTCCCACGACCAACAATCCTCGCCCAACTACCATTGGACTAACCAACTCCTATTGAATGGATAAATCTCTTCCTTCTACTAAATTTTCCAAATCATTGTCTACTATGAAGCCTCCATGCCTTCACTATTTCCATGTGAACAATGTTTCATAAATGTTTCATAATGGGTTCTTAATTATCTCAAAATGAGCAACCCATCAAGACCATCATTCTACACATCAAATCTAAATCAAGAACTTTCCCTGGAGAGGGTTTTTCTTCTCTTCTACTCACACCACAAACTACCAATTCTCCTCCACTCTTCAACACATAAAGTCTGAATTTTTTCTTCTCAAATCATCTCTGAATTCTACATACACAATTATGATATATCTCTGCAATATTGTGTGAATAGTTTCAACAATCTCTACTCACTCACAATGCCCCCACAATGGCATACTTTCACACTCTCTAGAAAACAAACCAAATAGACTTGAATCCTTCCTCTATTTATCATTTTTCTATTCTGAGTAACTTAGTAAATGATATAGGTTATGGATCACTCAACAATTATTTTTACACGCATCATATTTGGTTGAGATAGGATTTTGACCAAATCAGCCACTAACTCCACTAGCCCTTTGATATCTTCAACCTTCATCAGCTTCTAGAGGCTCCACGAACTTTTCTGACCATATGCCAAAATATTTCCATCAAGAACATCGCCACAACACCAACAGTAGCTGAGTAGTGCAAGGAATATAGAGAAAAACTTGTGAAATCCCTCAGTCGGATGCATGACACTGGCTCCATGTGGCTAGAACCTTCATTTGCTACCATGGGCCTATTTGCCAACGACAGGAGCCTTCCAATTGCTCCCATAGGCTTGGCTCCATGCGATTGTAGCTAAGGATGATGAAAACTTAGTGACCTCGGCTCATATCTTGCTCAACCTTTTTCTAGAGCTTGAAAAGCCTTTGTAGGACCTCTGGAAGTCACTAGCATTACTGCAACACTTCACCAAATCATTTCCACATCACTATCATCATCATCAGTCAAACTAGTTTGACTAGGATGCAACCAACAACCATACTAAACATCTAGGTCATCAAACTTATCTACAACATATTTGCCATTAGTATGTAGCTTAAGTACCAGTTAGACATCCTCCAACACATGTATAACCATCTCAAGCATTCACTGACACTTTTAGATCCTCTCCAAGCCCAAAGTATAGCATCATCAACATGTGGACCTAACTGGGACATGGAGACCTATTCAACAAGGCTCCTCAACTCTAACTCTTGTAGCAGCCACCAACATTTGTATATAAAAACATGATAAAGAATATAATCATCATGGGAGGGCCTCCAAATCAATGCAACACACCACCATCCAACTCAGCAATACTAGCATGAACATGAGGACCATGACATCCTCTTATCACACTCTATGTGCAACACCTGCAAATCATTGTTGCATCCTCAATCTCCATGTTAGTGGACATGCCAAAGCCAATGTGACACATCATCCATGTACAAGCCACCTGTAGTTACACATACACATGCATAGTTGATCATAATCAAGCCACTTGGAACCCAAACAATCAAGTTGATAAACAATGCCAACCAACCAACACCTATGTAACACACATCAATGCCAACAATCTCCCCCTTTGGTATTGATGGCAACCTTAGCAGAAAACAACCATATGAAAATTGGTCTTCATCCTCACATTCTCCCCATTTGACATCAATGGCAAAGGGATAAATATTCCAAGGACAAATTTATATGCTCCTCTCCATGTAGTGGGATCCATCAATAAAAACATATAGTCCACTCAATCTCATATGCAGGTGATGAATAATGGAGTGCGAGACTGGAAGATAAAAACAATATTTCCCTTAGAAGATATGTGCACTAAAATCCCCCTGGAAATAAGTTATGCCCAATAAAAAACACATTAGAGCAGTAGGATACATCTCCTATGAGCATCAATAACCGAAACACATGGTCTCTCTCTTGAAGCAACAATAGCATAATCCATGACATAATAGTAATAGCAAATCAAATCACCAATACATAGCAGCAACAACATAATGTGATCAACTAGTAGAAACAACTTTAATCAAATCCATAGCAGCAACAACAAACATTGAACCAACTCTAAGACAAAAACATCAAATACATCATCTCCACAATGTACTCTCCAGCAACAAAAAACTCATATACTAGCAACAACAATGTCTATCTAGAAGAAGACATGGAAGTATACATGGAAGCAACAAATACATGATGACAGGTCACAACATTATGACCAACCATACTCCACTAAATGCAAATATCTCCATAGTTGAATGTAAACTGATACACACACACACACACACCAATGCCTCCTTGTCGTATGCAAGAGGCCTCTCCATATGGACAAAATACTATGACCCAATGATATGCAACAAGTTCATGACCTCAAATACTTATTATGTGGCTACAAAGGTGATAATACACGGTTGTACAATTACAACAATAAGCCCATATATATTTGAACAATGACTCACATGACGCTCTCTCAATGCATACATGACTCAAGAATGTCCCACCATGATAAGTGTGAGAGTGTAAAAGAATAATACATGATATACATAGTTTCAACAACACTACTAATAGTCCATACATAGCTCGACTAACTCTCATGACTCATTATGCAATATATTCCAAACATGGTTCTCATAACAGTCCTTTGAATAATGCATGTCTACTACAATGTCATAATGGAAGCACATAGAGCATATGATCATCCACATGTCCTATTTATGGCAGCAAGATGATGTCAATATAAATCACATAAGGGACATGTATCAGCCTATCCAAATCATCAACCATGGATTCAGATATCTACAGTAATCATCAACACATAACAATGTATAATGGCCAACCAATAGCATGTATCAACAACATCACGAATCATAAATATAGCATCCAATCAGCCCAATATATCAGCTCTCCATAGCTAGACATGGCAGCAATAATAACCATCATATGGACCATGATCCTCTACAAGATAGTCAAAAACTGATAGTAACAAATAAGCATATAATGATGTAAAGATAGCAGCAACATCACATCATCAACCACACTAAAAAACATAAGCATCATCATATGTAGCAGCAACATCAATATGAAACACATCCATCATAATATAAGCATCATGCACCATCATCGTACTAATCTCCATGGCACCACCACACGCATAAAATCATCATCCCAAAATGCATGATATAAGAAAACTACATAAGTAGTCAATTATCCATGCATAACCAAACTGCAAGCTCCTACAACAATGATATATCACATAAACATATAACATGGAACACATAGCCAACTCCTCCAAGGAACCATTGTGCCATCAAAACCATCGAAAATTTGGAAGCATATAAAGTGCTCCCCCTGAACATGTGCCATATCTCTTCTTGATCACACCATAGCAAAGGCAACATCAATAGAAAAAATCCATCTTCAATAAAACATAATCAAAGAGATAAGCATCACTACAAACTACCGCATGCAAAAATAAAATGTGCCATATACTCCCCCTAAGCCTATGAAGGCTTCACATCCATTTTGCAGTCTAAGAGATCTATCATGCAAGAGCAGATTGCGATATGTGTTTATCTCTTTTGCTCTAAATTTGAAGATGAGGAGTACTTACTTGATCTCCTTCCTTTTCTTACTTTTCCCTTCAATACATAAACATTGTCTAATGTCTTAACTCCTTTAGAAATTACCCTCTTTGATCCTTGTTTCCTGATGAAGCAACCTTTGGAGTTGAAGACCACTTCCTTTCCTTCATCCACCATTTGGCCATTAGAGGAATTTTAAGGTCTAAAATGAGCCTCCTAAGAAAAATGTACAACCAAAATATAATTTATAATAACCAATAGGATTTGATATGATAATGTCAAACATGGGGAATGATTCACCATTTTTGGAGTAAAAAAGTAAAAAGATTAAAAAATAATAAAATAATAAAACTACTTTTTCAACTCATATTTTCAACTTGTATCCCTAATGTTTTACTCAAATTTCAAGTAGGAGTAATCGTTGGATGCAAAATTTAATTCTTCATCCAAGGAGTACCCATGTTGCATACTTTCGATGGATCTTGCTACACAAAAAATGAGAAATACATGAAAAACTGTGATTGCAATCACGTGTTTTTCATGTATTTCTCATTTTTCGTGTAGCAAGGTCCATCAAAAGTATGCAACATGGATACTCCTTGGATGAGGAATCAAATTATGCATCCAACAAGTGTTCCCACTCGAAATTTGAGTAAACCCATAGGAAGATAAGTTGAAAATAAGAGTTGAAAAAAGTAGTTTTTTCTTTTAACCCTCTAAAATTTGATGATATAATCTAATCTTATTTTATTATTTCCACTATTATTTTATAATTTCCTTAGGAGACCCATTTTAGACCTCAAAATTCCTCTAATAAGCTCACATTTAAAATATTGTGCTTAAAACCCTCAATGAGCCATACATCTTATGCATTGGTCCTCTATTCACCAAGGTTGGCCTTGCCACTTCCCAATACTCTCATTGGTTCACTTCCTTCAAAAGTTACATGACCACTTATGATTCTCTTCAAAAAGTGAAATTTGATAGTATCTCCTGACATATGATGTGAACATCCGCTATCAATATACCATTTATCATCCTGTTGTAGTAGCTGCAACACCCTCCAAAATTTTGGCTTGCATCCAATTTCAAAGCCTCCCTTGGATTTTTACTTGAAGCTGGCAAGCACTCGGGCTCATTCTATGGGTTCATGTGAGTCTTTTCACCCTCCTTGCTTGACCATTCAATGAACAAATTTTTGCTTGTTGGTCTCAATGCCATGCTTGCAGCCATGTTCTGGTCATGCACAAGGTCCTCACTTCGTGTGGACATGTTGTATTCGCTATGTGAACATTCGTCGCACTCACACACAAAGTTGTATGCACTATTGCACAAGCGTCGTCACAGTCATTCAGTGATCTATCACAAGCGTTATGCTTGTCATTCGCACTATCAGTCAGTCATGTTGAGCATATGTTGTCTTAAAGGTTTGGGGCATCTTGTCGTCAAGTCATGTTGAGTGTGTGTTTGCAAGGTCGTGTATGCACAAATTCACTCACTCACACACTTAGTCATTTTGTTGAATTTCTAATGATCGGACCACCCTCTAATAGCAGGAATTCCACCCTGAAATTGACTCAACCGATTTTCACCCAGAACAACGTAGAAGTTTCCGACAAGCCATTTCAATTTGTGTTACCCGCAAGCTAATCAACCCACTCTCCTGCTGGTCAACCGGAGAGTTTGACTGTGCAGTGACCCCAGGACTCACTCCCCTCAAAAATTGTGTAGAAGTTGCAGACCTTTCCCGCTCCACTGATTAAGGAAACTGCACAAATAGGCCAAATAGACACCAAGTGACCATCCTTGTCTCCCTCAAAAAATTGCACAATCTTCCCATTCAGCCACCCAGTTAGCCAACTGGCTGCTCACCCAGAAGATTGCGCAGATTTCATGAGCAATCCCCTCAGCTACACAACATCCCACTCAACTCAGAAACTACGCAAAGGACTTCAGCAGGTCAGCCTCACAAAAATTGCGCAGTTTTTTCTCCAGCAACCCCGCATCTGACTACCATCTCCCTCTAGGAATTGTGCAGTTTTTGCTGCCAAGCCTCCCGAACCCTGCTACCAACCTGTTGCTAGCTCCCTCCAGGAATTGAAAAATTGTTTCTGCAAATTCTCCTGCTGCCAGCTCCCTCCAGGAATTGCGTAGTTTTTGCTACCAAGCTCCTCAACTGCTCGCACTGCTTCCCTCTAGAAATTGCGTAGATCTACCCTCCAACCAAGACAGATCCCGTGAACAGTCAATGTTGATCCAGATTATTCATCTCAGTATCTCAGTAACCTCTGCATAATTTTCACTAGTAGTGTCTGGAGCCCACAAACCAGATCGAAACTTGCCTTATGCAGTTTCATAACCTTGTCCTCTCTCCTGGTCACCTACATCTAAAAGCGAATAACAATGCATAATGGTAGACTAGGAGGTTTATGGATTTGATGTCATCCTATCATGAGCAACTGCAGGTTACATGAATAAGACATGACGTGATGACATATGGGATAAACAAGGAGAGTACATGCAAGGAGATGTGTTCGTGAATCGACGAATGAACTATGCATGCGAGTAGATGTTCTCGTGAATGGACGATGCATGCTAGGAGAATACTTCGCGAACGGATGAACATATCAAGCATGCCAAAGTACAAGCAAAGGAGCAATGTGTGCATGCAAAATCAAGTGAACACCAATGACCATCAAAGACCACACACACCAGCCATGCGAAGGTGAAGTTGTGATACACCAAGAGCACACTCATCACTCAGCAGCACTGTAGCTCGACATGCACACCACCAGCAACATAAACATACCAACACTATCATGTCGAGTTGTATCATCAGTCCATCAATCATGTCGGCCACATAACTATTGTGGGCCATACTATGTAAATCAATGTAATGTAACGTGGAAGTCCAAGAGACCCACATGTCATATGAAGAGTCATGTAAAGCTGAAGAGTCAAATAAGTCAAACAGTCATGAGGTAAGTTGAACAGTCACAAGGGCCAATTTCACCCTAGGCTATAAATACCCCTCATTTGTACATGAAAAAAAAAAATTCACCTTGGCTCCTCCCACATAGCGAGGAGAGTCTGTAGTATTTTATTTGAGGAGTGAACGGTGGCTCCAACTCCCCTTTCATGAGGTTAGTGATGTATGGTGTATCGATGTGCCTTGGAACTTTCACTTAATTCAGAAGCTTGATCACAGACCAGCACATTTTCACACATGTTTTGTAATTGTTTGTAAGATTAATCTTGACCACTTGTAATACATGTTTCTTTAATTCGTGTTGTATAATTATGAAAATGTGTTGTATAAGTTGTTAGTGATGTCCTTCCCATGTTGGTTACCTCCCTGGACATCATAGAGAACCTTTCACATAAACTTGTTATAACGACCATTGCACTCGTGTGGGTTGCTTCGTTGGGTGTTGTACGTGCTATCTTCCCATGTGTGTTGTGACTGTCGCATCCATGTGGAATGCTCCTCTGGAAGTTGTGCATGTCCTATTGTGTTGTGTGTCTCCGACAGAGTTGGGATTTCCTCCCCATCAACGAGAGACTCACTTCCATCTTCCTATCTGTTGTGAAAGAACCTTGACACAAGTAACACTATCATTCACCAGACACGCGAACCTCAAAGACAAAGCAGATCACTCTCTCATGCTAATAAGAAATATCTAAGGAAAACATTTAAGATAATGGCAACCAGGCCATCATACCCGATGGTACTCCTACACCAAACAGTGTGAGGTCTAGTTGGGACTTCATACCCGAGAGATCCCCTGAATTTTGGTAGGTCCAGCACCGTCAACATTTTTGGCACTAGAAGGAGGGCCGCCAGTTGTTAATGGTTGAATTTCCTCTCACCCCCACTCATAAATCATCTATTCAAGGCAGTAACTCACACTCCCTCTCACCTACGTACGACTCTAAAGTTGGTTACTCGTGACCTCCCAAGATTGAACAATAAATTTTGTATCAGCACCTTCGCTCCATCTATCCCATCACGCACCAGTGCACAAAAGTAGTCAGATTGATCCCAGGAATACAACATCTTACATACACATCAAGAAAGCCAAAAACCACTCCCGCAGGGGTTATTGTATCATCAGTGGAAGAAGCAGTTCTTGCCACACTTGAAGGTTTGGCAGAAGTTGTTGAGAACGGAGAGGAACCTCCGGTCTTCCAATAGGGAGAACAGTACACCCTCGTGATCTTGGGCTCAGAATCAAGTACAGGAGGCAGAGGGGAAGGTAGCGGAGGAGGCAGAGGCAGAGAAGAACCAACAGACTCAGAGTCAGAACCGTCAGATTCTGAAGAAGAGGAGGAGGACAAAGAGAAAGAAGACATGACTAACCAAAATATGGAATGGTTGACTCAAGGACTATTGGCTCTCCTCGGTTCTTTGCATAAGATGTTGAAGCGGTCAAAGAGAATGATCACAAAGTTTGACCCTGATAGCACAGTGAAGCATTGGATTTAGACAGTCCCACACGTAGTGTCCTGGTCCTCCATAGTTGTAACAAATAAGTTGCCCTCGGCCTCTACCAGGCCCCCCTCCACCTCATCCTCGGTCGCGCCCTTGATACTCACCTTGCGCTCCCCCAATGCCTTGGTCTTGAGGCCATGTTTCTACCTGCATCCTGTATGAAAGTATCATTTCCATCATTAATTCATAACTACGACAATTGTACTCTTCATGACCTACTGATTGACAGAAATTACAGAAGAGTTGTTGTGGTGTCTGTACGAATTTCTGCAGCAAATGGAAATTGTTGATCGCATGTTTCCTAGCTACTTGGCATATAGCATGCCATAGTGCGAGCCCTTCACTTGGCCCTGCCACAGCCTCTAACCACAAAGGCATTGGTCTCCTCTGCTGCAACATAGTTCAAAAAGACTAGACAACGATCCTTGTCATGCCCCTGACCTTTGCATTTTAGGCACCAAACTTCTTCACGCGCCTCTGGTCGAGCTACTTTGTTCTTCTTCAAACTTTGCATTTCGAGGCAAAGGTTCTGCAACTTCGCATGCATCTTTTGAACCTCCAATTAGCATCCTGCATTAGTGTCTCATGCAGTCTCATCGCGATTTCTAGAGCTTCTGCCTGGGTCCCAATCTTCTGTTGCGATAGCACAATCCTTAGGTGGGGCAGGAGCGAGGCCATGAACAATTTGTAGTGCTGCCCATCATTTAGGTTCATGTTGGCTTCATGGATCATACACTTCAATCTTTGATCCAAATCCCAGGGCATCTCCCCAGGCTTCATCATGATCTCCTTGAATCCCACAATTGATTGTGCTTGAGACTTAGGTCTACTGAATTCTCTATTCAGCGCAGCCTAGATATTTGCCAATGCAGACATTGGGTTATTAGTACTATACTTAATGTACCACGTTAGTGCACGGTGCTGCAAAGTACTAACCAGCGTGGCTTTCTTCATTTGATCATCCGTGATACCCTGAGATCCCACATAGCCTTCGCGACAAACCAAAACTGGTTAGGATCTTCATTCCCTACGCCCTTGAATATAGGTAGCTTTACGAAGTTCTCCATGTTGAACAGTGATGGAAGTGGCAGTGGTGTGGGTGATGGGGTGAGTGGTGGAGGTGAGGATGGAGGTGGTGTGAATGGATGGGATGAGGATGGGGGCGGTGTAGGTATTCATGGGAACCTTTGTCTTATTAGCTAAATAGCACTTAGTGGAGAAGACTGTACTGCTCCCTCGTCGTCACTCAAAGGAGGTTCAATCAGTGGGCTATACTTAGGACCTTTTCTTCCTTCGTTCTCGAAAGACCTTCCACTTCGCGTAGCTCCAAACATCAAGGTAACCGCATGACCCACTTTTCACACAAGAGCATCTTAATCCAAGTATTTAGTGACTTCAAATACTTACCTCGTGGTCCTTTAAAGAAGTGACGCTCTGCTTCGCTATAAATGATAGAATTATCGACCGCGAACTTTTTCACAAATCCTCCTATGATGCAGTCGAGCCAATGGTTGACAGCGGGCAGGGTCTTATGTTCAGAGGCTTTCAATCTCCATACTAACTCTGGTGTCCAAACAATCACATTGTCAAGCCTCCACCTTCCTTGGTCGTTTTCCAACTTTGCGATCCACTCGTATAACTCAACCGAAAAGGAACAGAAGAAGATTTCGTGTATTTTGTGTATAGATATCTGTCAAACCACTGTTCTTTCGTCAATCGCGGATTCTTGTTCTCTTACACTACGAATTTGTGGTTCCTTTTATCTAATGATACGACATCACACATCTCATTATGAAAATCTCAGTTCTGACAATGAAACCATTTGTTGGCTTGATGGGTCTTGACCCAGGTTCAGCGTTAAGCAACCAAGAAAATCCCTACACTACTGGCCCTTTTGGAATCAATCCGTGGAGCACGGACTGAAATCTCACTCGAAGCAGTATGGGGGGGTGCAGGAACCAAGTTTTGGCACCCTGAGATGGTTGTGATGTTGGTTTTTAGAACTTCACTCTGCATTCGTGCAGATCGATAAGCCCTTTAGGGCTTAATAATGTACTTCTCTTATTTGTCCTTGGAGCCTCCACAAAAGTCTCTAGTTGTCATTTGCGAACCCTAAATAGATAGATTAAGTGCTTACGTGCTTCTGTAATTAGTCTTACTTCTGTGTCTACCCAGATTAGCTTAAGTATCGGTTAACTTTAACATGTATTACTTTTAACTTTACGTAAACATATATTCTTTCTTGCGTTCATATGACAAAGTGAAATACATAGATTCGTGCATCAATATAGCATGAATTCATAACCCCAGTATTGAACATAGCATAATCGCAACATTTATAACAGAAGTAAAATAATGCATACACAGATGGAAAGTACACAGTAATTTCAAAATACTTCTCGTTATTGATGATTTGGATTCCCAATACAGACTCTATCCACCCTGCGCACACAACTCCAAGGGTCCGTGCACTCAGCTACAGACTTCTACCCTAGGCCTCTGCGCACTCAGCTGCAGATCCTCATCCTACGTTAAGACTCTCGCTCTTAGCTCTTTATAGACTCATCAAGTACTTCTACTTATCTTCTACTCTCCTCTTAATACCTCCTTTTTATACAATCCCATGGTCCGCGAAACAAGGGCAGATCTCCAAAACCGACACAACCTATCTAGACTAAGGGAGGAAAACCCTTTTTGACTTTAGATATATTCATGCTCCGTGGCCATAAAATGCGGAGACTTTACATTTCTTTATACAAAATTCAGGCCTTCTACCCCAAAACTTGGGTTTTTAACCCCAAAATTGACCCCCAGCGGACTGGTTCCCAACATCGAGCAAGGGTAAGGACAGGGAAACAAGTGATATTAAAACCCTTACTCGCCTTGTGTTACACAGCATTTTGTCACTGTCCTTGTACTCCCAGTTCCCTTATTCTAGAGGACCTCTACAGTGAACCCTGCATTCTTTTCCTTCATGAAGAAACTCCCATTATGTCCCTCTTCTTGAGCAGATAAATTCCCTTTTGCACCATTTCCCCTGAAACTTCTGTTTTTCCCAGTTTACAAGACTAGCGCTAATGGCCTTTGTCTTCCCTGTGCTTATGTGTAGATATTAGCACTACTCCTTGCACCGACCGGTGCGACTAAGCTGTGTTCCAGTCACGTTGGTCTTGTTATGGAAATTCTTTTAAATTAGAATCAAAGCTTCCAACTCTAGAAGCTCCGTAACGGAAGTCTGGTAAATGGTTAGGCTGGATGGGGTCAAGGATGACAGTTTGGGCTCCTTTCCCTTATAATGATGGAACTACCTCAAGGGATAAGTCCTTCTCCCATGAGAATAGGATCCATCTCCCATCCATATTTCCTATATAAACCTCCCTTCTTCCCAAGCACAGACTAGTGTGAGATTCCTAGTTAGAGTGTTGGCTGAGTGTGAGTATACTATTTCGATTAGACAAGCAAGCTATTACTAGTTGTAGCCATCTAGTTGTGTGAGGGAGAACTGTGTTTGGTTTTGAGTGAAACCTAAAGGTAAGAGTATTTAAAATATTGTTGTTTGAAGCCATCATGGAGTGCTAGCAGAAGTGTGTGGAAACCTAGTCTTGTCAGAAGAAGACTACAACGTCAAGACGAATGGTTGTAATATCTCTTTGATATTAATATATGCAACTATCAATTGATTTCCTACATGTTTTGTAATATTACATATTCATGGCTTAATGTTTCTTGACTTGTTAAGTAGGTTGAATAGCAATTTGTCTATTATTGTGTTTGTTGTCTGTTATTGTTTACTTGTTTCAGGAGATTGAATAAGGAAGCGAGAGATTGTTGGAGCGAGCAAGCGAGGAAATCATCAAGTAGAATAAGCGACCAAGAGGTAAGCCCTCTTGATTGATTCTAATCTAAGGAAATCTTCCATAGAATGTATCTATTGTGGCTATACCCATTATCGGGCTAGAGGAATTCGTTCGTGTCCACACTTATAATTTTACTTCACCACAAATTGGTGACTCTGTTGGGGAGATCCCATCTTTTGTTAGTTTTTGATTTCATGATTTCGTGAGAAATTTGCTAGTTTCATGTTTTCCCTTTGGTTCTGTTTATTTTCTCCTGCTTACTGGCCTAAGTCTAAAATTCATAGTAGTATATCTGGTTCCTGTTTTGAATTTTTTTTTTCCTTAGTTCCCTCTGACATCGTGTTTAATCAGCTGAAAGTCATGCTGACTAGCACAAATTTTGGAGGAACAGTCGCACCGACCAGCCTCTAGTGCTTGTTGTCAGTTAGGCAATCACGCCGATGCTTGTAAGTGAAGATTAGGGCTTGACCCCAATCTTGGCCATTGTGTTCTGCTTTTGTGTTTTTGACCCTGTGAGTCTTTTTAATTGTTTTCTCTCTGACTAGAAAGCTTCATTTAGCTTGCTTTGTGTGCTTGCTTGGTTTAGCCCACCCTCTGATGTGTTAAGTCTGGCCCTATGTGAAGTTTATTTTTTATTTTTTCTTTGTGTGCTTGCTTGGTTTAGCCCACCCTCTGATGTGTTAAGTCTAGCCCTGTGTGAAGTTCTTTCAGGAACATCCCTCTCCTTTTGCTACAGAGCATGGGGGAAATCATATGACACCCCCACCAAGTAGTTATGTCGTCTCTTTCGATTGGGATCCATTGTCTGCTTTCTGCCTCCCATCTTATGTGCCTTTCCAGATCATAGTACAAGCCTATAATATGGTAGTACCTGGCACTATATTAGATGAAGGTGCATATGTTAGCATCATGTCTTCTACTACTTGGCAAGCTTTGGGTTCCCCATAGCTTGTGCCTCTCACCCAGAATTTTTTGGCTTTTAACGGAGGAACCAGTCAACCTTTAAGGATCCTTCCGAAGTTCCCTATTACTTTGGAAGGAAAGATTGTCTATATAGACGTGATGGTAGTCCAAGGTCCCTTAGATTTCAATCTTCTCCTTGGGCACGACTATGTTTATGTCATGAGAGCTCTTGTTTCTTCACTTTTTCGTGCGGTTTGTTTTCCGCACGAAGGGAGAATTGTGAATATTGATCAATTCTTGTTCATTGGTCACCAGGCGCCTCCTTTGCAACCATCGTCCCCTATCGTCTCTTGTTTACAAGAAGTACCTTCCCCGCCATAGGTCAATTATGTGGCTACCCGTTCTGTCTCCACATCTGTTGATGATCACACATGTGGTATAGTACATTATGTATTGGGGGCATTGGAACCCGATCTATCTATGGTACCAAATGACATGTATTCTTCCCAAAGTGTGGTTCTTCCATCTAGTGAAGACTTCTTGGGAGCCATGTTCTCATATGGTTCATGAATAGATGTCGAAGCATAGTTCCTTGTCGTGTGTCAAGCTCGTTAAAAAATGAAACAGGGGTCTTGAGGATAGTTCTTTTACTGTGTCAACCTCATTAAAAATAGAAGAAACTCACTTTTCCAAATTGAGTCTTTGATTAAGATCTCGTAAAATCCCAGTCGAATCTTTCGTATATCTCGAAAGTGAACCTTCATTGAATCCACCTAGTTGACTGAAATGAAGCTTGGGGGGCATGTACCTCGATTGGGTCATTGTAGTGGGGGCATGCAAACTTATAGCAAGCATATTTTTTCTTTTCAAGCTTGTGTAAACATGAAATCGAATCCAAGCAAAGTTCTCCATGGTTCAAGCTTGTGTAAAAATGAACCCATGCATGATTTACATCTCGTGATTGTCGTTTTAATTAGCTAACTTCTACTAGATGAGCCTTGGTTGTTTTATTCCATTGCCACCATCTCTTTTGCTAATCATATGCTTTCACTTGGATATTTTTCCTTTTCCTTAGGAACCACAACGATGAGTGGTTTTGTTAGCCAGCCTCTTAATCATTACATGTTTTGAGCAGTTCCATGATTCCCGGAACTAGTTGCTACCCTTTATGCCACTCATTCCTCCAAGACGAGTCTCCTTTAAGCTCTTTTTCGACTCGTAAAAAATGAAAATATTTCCGAGTATTTTTTCCCTTTTTGACTCGTTAAAGAGAATAAAAATGGGGGGTCCACTTTTAGCTCTTTTCTAACCCTTTAAAAGCGAAAATATGGCTGAGCCCTTGTCATTTTGAACTCGTTAACGGATGTGAAATGTCATGCACCCAGTATAAATTTACCCCTTTTCCGGGCTGTGAGGCATTATTTACAAAAAAGGTACTCCTTGACTGAAATGGTCAAGCGGTTCTCTCAAGTATTGTTTTCTACCTTTTTAGGCTTGAGAGACACAAATGTACGAAAAGGGACCATGCAGATTTTTATTTTACGTGGCTTTTTCAAAATCTCTAAATGTGAAAAAGATACCGAGTTACACCTTTGTCAGACTCGTTAAAATATTAAACGACATCAGATTCGTCATCATGATGAACACGAGCTTCTCCTTCCTAGGGCTCGTTAAACTTGCTAGGACGGATTGATCTGAAGCATGAACTTACAGTGCAAGCATATGCTATCCCTTTCAAGCTTATGATTAAAAAATAATTGGGGTACTTGTCAGAAATGGTGGGGGAAAATTTGGAAATCTATCAATCGTTTCAGTGGCTCACTCTTGAACATGAAACTCTTTGCTTCGTGTTGGGTTGGGATATCCTTCTTTGTATTAGAACTTCCTGGGTTTGACCCGTTCATTTTTGCCTTCCATTTGATCTCTGCCACGTCATCATGACCACTGATCCTTTGGATCCAAAAGCTGCTAGACTTCCAGTTTGTGTAGCCGATATGTTCAAGAGTTGTCCATCTACAGTTACACTTACCTCTCTTTCTCTGTATCATCCAAAATCATTTTGCATCCTCTCGTCTTGCATCAATGATGTGGAATTCATTATGGCCCTCCTTTGACACAGTCGCTTTTTGTTGACTTCAACTCATTATTCAGGAAGTCGACCGAGACACTCCCTTCCAGTACCTTAGAGCTTGCATGCCTCAATGGCAAGTTCTTCGCACTCGACGACAAGTTCACATCATTAGCTTTTGATCGAGTGATTTAACGGGTGTTCGACTTCAGTTCCTGTATTCACATTCCATGAATTGTGTTGATAGTACCTTGAGGGCCATTGTCATTATTGGTGGTTTCTCTCGTGCTTGTTAACAGTTTACATCATGGACTGGTAATCAAGTGACTTTCTAGCATGCTCGACATCAACACATCTATTCGTATGTTAGAATATGTACTTTGATCGGGTCGTGTTGGAGCGCAAGACCCTGGACTTAGATCACAAAATTCCAAGTTGCGAAGTGGTGTGACATGGTTTATGATGATATGCATGTCTCTTTCAGGTGGCTGGTTACGCCTAGACCATGAGTTATCATATGCGATCCTTCTCATTATTGGATGTTGCGACCATACCTTAGTTTCATTATGATCCTCTTCGACGGATGGTTGCGCCCATGCCTAGATCCATTTACATGATGATTCTCTGGATGGTTGCGTCCATGCCTCAATTCATGTATCATTTGACAAGGATCTCAGTTTATGTATATGTACTTGTACTTGCTTGCAGGTTTTTCGATGAAAGACTGTTCCACGCACTGATTTATAAAGCATTTCATCCCTCACTCTGCCTCGACCTTCACGCTTTAGGGGGCATCTATTACACAACATTTTGTCACTGTCCAGGTAGTCCTTGTTCCTTGATCTTGGAGGACCTCTACAGTGAACCCTGCATGCTTTGCCTTCATGAAGAAACTCCCATTATGTCCCTCTTCTTGAGCAAATAAATTCCCTTTTGCAACATTTCCCTTGAAACTTTTGTTTTCCCCAGTTTACATGACCGGTGCTAATGGCCTTTATCTTCTCCACGCCAATGTGTAGAGATTAGCACTACTCCTCACACCAATTGGTGCGACTGAGCTATGTTCCAGTCGTGTTGGTCCTGTTATGGAAAGTTTTTTAAATTAGAGTCGAAGCTTCCAACTCTAGAAGCTCCGTAACGGAAGTCTAGTAAATGGTTTGGCTGGATGGGGTCGAGGATGATAGTTTGGGCTCATTTCCCCTATAATGATGGAACTACCTCAAGGGATAAGTCCTTCTCCCATGAGAAGAGGATCCATCTCCCATCCATATTTCCTATATAAACCTCCGTTCTTCCCAAGCACAGAATAGTGTGAGAGTCCTAGTTAGAGTGTTGGTTGAGTGTGAGTATACTATTTTAATTAGACAAGCAAGCTATTACTAGTTGTAGCCATCTAGTTGTGTGAGGGATAAGTGTGTTTGGTTTGGAGTGAAGCCTAAAGGAAAGACTCTTTAAACTATTTTTGTTTAAAGCTATCATGGAGTGCTAGCAGAAGTGTGTGGGAACTTGGTCTTGTCAGAGGAAGACTGCAATGTCAAGATGAATGGTTGTAATCTCTCTTTGATATTAATATATGCAACTATCGATTGATTTCCTACATGTTTTGTAATAATTACATATTCATGGCTTAATGTTTCTTGACTTGTTAAGTAGGTTGAATAGAAATTTCTCTATTATTATGTTTGTTGTCTGTTGTTGTTTACTTGTTTCAGGAGCTTGAAGAAGGAAGTGAGATATTGCTGGAGCGAGCAAGTGAGGACATCATCAAGTAGGATAAGCAAGCAAGAGGTAGGCCTTCTTGATTGATTCTAATCTAAGGAAATCTTCCATAGAATGTATCTGTTGTGGCTAGACCCATTATTGGGCTAGAGGAATTCGTTTGTGTCTACACTTATAATTTTACTTCACCACACCTTGTCAATAACTTAACAACAGAAATGTCTGATCTTAAACAATGAACAATAAACACATCTACGAGCAATCGACTGCTCAGACAAAGACAAGGAAGCATGTCATCAAATAGCAATCACCTCCTGACTAAAATTTCGTAGAGCTCAGTGTTCCAGCTCGAATAGTGCACGAAAAACGAATTATGTTCATTTCATGAAGATGATCACTTAGAAGGGTCTTGTTCAAACTAGAAGTGAATTGCAACCTTAATATGTAACCGCGCACTTGAAGTAGAAAGAAACGTGTAGGGACAGTCAAGAGATATAGACAATGATGAAGATGTTGAGCCTAATGAGACATCAAGCTCTGGGCATGTGGTAAACATGTATCAGTGCTTGTAAGCAGCGTAGAAGACAAACACCGAGAAGCAACCCCAAAAGCAAAATGACCGTTACAATCTCATAAGTAAGGGGGCTCCCCTACACTTGGGGAAGTGAAACAAAAGCTTGAACTGTTGAGGAAGTTTGATCCACCAGTCGTCTAAAAGCAGAAAACATAAAGCAAGCCTGGGAAGGTAGCGGCAGACAAGAGTACATCCATGAGCAGCAAACTTTAGAACACTCCGCCAAACAACACAAACACCAGTCTTACCCTGGACATCTCGGTAAGTCTACCCCCTATGGATTACAACATTGTGGAAGACATGAAGAAAACTCGTGCAAACATCAATTTGTTCAAGTTAGCTAAAATCCAGAGTTAGTGGGACATCCTACTGCGTGCACTGGGGCAGACATCAATAGACAGCGCAACCTCTACCAGCAAGGTAGAAAGAACACCTCCCGGATCACTTTCAACTATGCTAAACACACTCCAGATGGAAGAAGCAAACTCTATTTTCCCTCCATTCCTTCTTTCATTCGAAATATTCAACTGTAATGTTCACAATTGTTTGGTTGATTCTGGTGCGGCAGATAACGTCATGCCACTTTCCATTGCCAAAGGATCAGTGCGTAGTGGAGCAAGGCATCCGTGTAAATCATCCAACTTGATCGAACATCTGTACCATCCATTGGTGAACTTCGCGACGTGATCATCAGACCATCTCATGATGGCTGAGTTCATTAGTGCATAAACATTGTTGTTGTGGAAATACCGAAAGCGTATAGATTATTGCTCAACATAGACTGATCTAGTAAGCTAAACATATACTTTTCTACAGACTGGTCACACATGTGGCTTTTGTACAAGGGAAAAAACAAAAAAATCTGGGTGTTATCCAAGAGATAAATGAAGAAAAATGTCACTCCCATCAATGGCGAAAATGAACAGTTGGCCTTCACAAAACTCCTGTTTGGAAACTGCCTCTTGGAAACAACATTGGGGCGTTATCCCACACGACCAGCTCCAACCCCACAAAACACGTAGTTGGGTCTCCTTCCTTTCTCAACTAATGGAAATGAAACATGTATAGTACATTGTAATAGTAGTATCAATACCAGTAGCGATAGTAGTAGCAGTAGTGCATGCGCGTCAAATGGTCCATGTACAGACGAGTTGTGGACCATGTATTTTGATGGATCAAAGACACGGATGGCTTAGGATTCAGGAGTGTATTAATCGACCCAAACAATAGGAAACATTTGATTTCGAGTCGCTTGGAATTTGAGTGCATGAACTCAAAGTGGTAGGTGATTTGGAAATAGTGGTACGGCAGGTATGTAACCCCATTCATTGTTTATCACCGGATATCAAAAGTTAACAGCAAGAGGTATGGTGACTAGTCCCTAACTTCCAAGCATTTAATATCAATGTTGTACCAAGAACACGTAATGCAGCTACCAATGCCTTGGAAAACGCAGCTTCTAGAATGTCACCGCTTAGGGATAGATTTATTGTTGCAATTTTGTATAGACTGTGTATCCTAAATAAGATAACTAATCTACATGTGTTTGATGATGATCAACAGATACTACATTTCATGGCCAACACTGATACGTTCAAGGATGGAGTGATAGATGAAGACAAGCATGAGTGATCTTTGCACGCTGGGTTGGATATCAAGAAAGGCCACCTCATCCTCAAAGGTGTGGCATTGTTGGAAAAACTCTATGACTTGCAAGAACCCTTTCAGGGGCCAAGGAATAACAAACCCCACAGCTCTACCATGATGTACAAACTGATTAACTTGGGAACAGAACAAGATCTGAAGTTCATCAATCTCGGTATGTGTTGCAAACAGCAGGAGTGACAAGCCTATGTCTACTTGTTCAAACAGTACCGGGATGTGTTCATGTGGACATTTGATGATTTGAAAACTTACGACACATGAATAATCCAACACATCATTCTGATCAAAGAAGGGTCAAGCCATATAAGAAGAAGCTAAGGAAAGTACATTCGTCACTTGAACCCCTCATATAGAAAGAGCTCACCAAGTTGTTGGATGCACAGATCATATACAGAGTTCATCATTCTACTTGGGTTTAAAACCTCGTTCTTGTACTAAAGAAGTCCAAGGAAATTCGCTTGTGTGTTGATTTATGGAATTTGAACCACACTTCAGACAAAGACAACTACCCCATAAAATGGAGCGCATTTTGCAAACAGTATTTGGGGCATAGATGTTTCCTCTACTTGACTGGTTTTCATGATATAATCATGTTCTGGTAGCATAACCTAATAGACTTAAAACTACCTTCCATACCAAGTGGGGTACGTTCGCATATAGACAAACGTCATTCGGGCTCATGAATGTAGGTGCAACCTTTTAGTGCACCATGGACATTGTCGTATGTGGACTCATCGGACAGAGCGTAGTGGTGTACCTCGATGATGTGACTATGTTTTCAAGAAAATGGGAAGACCACATACACCATCTAATGAACAATTTTGAGTGATGTCAGAAATACGAGATTTCCTTGAATCCCAAAAAGAGCATATTTGCAGTGTCTGGGGGGAACCTCCTTGGACACATCATTTCCAAAAGTGGGATCAAGTTTGATCTAAACCGAGTCTGGACTATCACACAGATCACTCACCCAGCCAACAAGAAAGTGATGAAGTCCTTCTTGGGAAAGATAAACTTCCTCTGGAAGTTCATCTCGAACTATGTGTAGATAGTAAAACCAATGCAAGCCATGATAAATAAGGACGCAGTTTACAGCTAGGGAAAGAGGGAAAAGTACACATTCACCTGTATCAAGTAGGATATTGCAGAAGTACCTCCACTCTACAGCCTAGACTTCAGCAAAGACTTCTTGTTATACACCTTCGCCTTGGATAAATCGCTATAGTACTCATTCAGAAGAATGAGTTGAATGACGAACAACCCATCTCCTTCATGAGCACAAGAATGCAGGGGCCTGAACTCAACTATATTCCACTGAAAAATAGGCATATGTAGTATACAAGGCGGTGAAACACTTCAAACCCTACTTGCTGAAAAGCCATTGCATAGTCTATGTGCCTCACCCAGCAGTTTGCTTATTGCTCATACAACAGGAGTTGGGTGAACGATGTGCGAACTGGATGACAGGCTTGCAAGAGTATGATCTTGACATCAAGATAGTTCACACTGTCAAGAGTCATGGTTTCTGCAGACTCATAGCTGAGCTAGTATACGCACAGCAAGAAGAAGAAGAGATCGTCGGTTGGGAGCAGGAAATTGAAATGTATGATGTAGTGTGAGCACCACCCACTGCAAATAGAAACTCTTGGTACATTGATGTGCACCAGTATCTTGAGTAGGGCACCATACCATCTAGCACTTTAGCTTATTAGTTGGTAAATAGAGTGCTTTACATAAATCACAACAACGGAATCTTGCTCAAGTGCTTGGAGGCACGTGAATCAGAGAAGGTTTTGCAAGATCTACGTGACGGACCAGCTGAGGGTCGCTTCGCGGGAAATACCACTGCACACAAAGTTATTCAAGCTGGTTTCTATTGGCCCACATTATTCATGGATGCACATGATTACACCCACAAGTGCTCGGTTTGTCAATGATGTGCCGGCAAAACATGAAGTTTAGCAACCCCACTGCACTCTGATGCAGTGACTAAACCGTTCCAACAATGGGGCTTGGATATCATCGAGGAAATTTTCCCACGTTCTTCGAAACAACACCGCTACATTCTGACACCAACTGATTACTTCACGCGATGGAAAAAAGTAGTTTCGCTCAAGCAAGTGAATGACTAGGAGGTCATCAGCTTCCTCTAACAAAACATCATCTCACACTTCGACATTCTGATATCACTTATGTTTTATAATGCAACATACTTTTCATCTTTAAATCTTTATGATTTTTCATTGCAAAATGGTATTATACTTAAACATTCATCTAACTACTACCCGCAGGGAAACAATCTCATAGAATCCATGAATAGAAACCTTATCCATATAATTAGAAATATTGTTTACTCTGAGCAGCGTAACTGGCACTCTGCCTTGACGAATTCTTTATGGGCTGACTGTGTAACACCGAAACCCTATATGAATACCTCACCATACTTCCTAGTCTATGGTAAAGAAGCCATCCGTTTGCCCAACTTTTACTTGCCTGCTCTTCAATAGTCTCAAGAATCCCAAGGCAAGCCTTGTGTGCTAGTTCAGTGTAGGATGGATACGCTTCATAAACTACATGAAGAAAGGATGAAAGCAAAAGAAAAGTTTACACTCCACTAGAATTGTATCAAGAGATGGTTTGACAAGAAGTTTGCAGGGAAATCTAACTTCAATGTTGATGACTTAGTCTTGAAATGGGATAAACCCCATGAAGACAAAGGAAAGCATACGAAGTTCTAGTCCTTGTGGATTGGTCTGCACATAGTCCATGAGAAGCTTGGCCCACACACATACCATCTACAATCACTTGACGGGAGGATTGACAACCTTCCTGTCAACAACCAAGATCTCGAACACTATTTTCAGTAGGTCAGGCCGCGCCCCACGCCATGTACATAGTCTGCTTACTGTTTGTTGTTTTTTCTTTGTTTGATACTATTTTTGTTTCATTTGTTTGGTTTTCTAAGTATCTTGTTATTTTTATTTTTGTAAATAAGTGTTTCCCTTTACTAAGTTATGGCTTTTGAATGAGTATGTGGCTGAGATCTAAAGAGTTTTGTGACACTGCAGCACTTGCCATGTCCTGCGTCCGTCTTCTTTGTGCTTGGTTATAACCTTCGGCCGATGAAGTCTTGACAGAAAATATGAGCTATTTGCAAGGGAAGCTTGGGTCCAACCATGAACCAGTGTCCACATTGGGAAACCCCATGTATGTACTCAGTATTCTGCTCTGTGTAATCAAGCTCATCCAACTAGTAGAAACAGAGAAGGGGGAAATCTAAATGAGAAAACCTATACCAGAGGTCTTACATGCTTCTCTGAAGGAAAAACCACCTTTGATCTCAATAATTCGGGATCCCTCTTTTGCCCCAAAAATAAATAAGTGACTATGCACAATCCTCTTAAAAATAAAAAGGCGAAAGAAGATAAAGGCTTCCTACACAGAGAGGTGAAGCATGCAACTCGACCGAGGTACTAACAAGGCTCGCTAGCAGTGGATCAATGTGTGTGTTCCTGAGTGAATTTGTCAGGGTACTGTCTAGGCCTGCTGATAGCGAAGCAACACCAGAGATGAAAACATATACTCTGAAAATTTTTAACTCGCGATCCAAACTACCCCTTCCCAATTTCAAAACACTATGATCAAGCTGAAAATTTTGTTGTGTTTGAATGAGTTGGAAAAAGGTGAACCATGTCTATCCATGGTGTAAGTGGGAAAGCCAAAGTAACCCACACAACAATTCAATACTCCCTAAAAGACCAAGGCACTGTGCTGTCAATGAACCAAAACAGAGAAGTTAGAATTCTACCAGTGTGTCACCAAGTGTTGTAGCGGCTGCAACACCCTCCAAAATTTTGGCTTGCATCCAATTTTAGAGCCTCCCTTGGATTTTTACTTGATTTTTGCAAGCACTCAAGCTCACCTTGTGGGCTCGTGTTAGTATTTGCACCCTCCTTTCTTAACCATTCAATGGACAATTTTTTGCATGTTGATCTCAATGCCATCCTTCCATCCATGTTTTCGTCATGCACAAGGTCCTCGCTTCGTGTGTACATGTTGTATTCTCTATGTGAACATTCATCGCACTCACACACGAAGTTTTTTGCATTATAGAACAAGCGTCATCGCGGTCGTTCAACAATATGTCACAAGCATCGTGCTTGTCACTTGCACCTTCGGTCAGTCATGTTGAGCATATGTTGTCTTGATGGTTTGAGGCGTCTTGTCATCAAGTCATGTTGAGTGTGTGTTTGCAAGGTCACGTATGCACAAATTCACTCGCTCGCACACTTAATCATTTTGTTGAAGTTCTGACGACCGGATCACCCTCTAATAGCTGAACCTCCACCCTACAATTGACTCAACCGACTGTCACCCTGAACAGTGCACAAGTGTCCAACAAGACCTTTCAATATGTGATGCCAACAAGCTGATCAACCAATTCTCCACTGGTCAACCGAAGAGTTTGACCAGGAAATGACCCGAGGACTCTCTCCCCTCAAAAATTGAGTAGAAGCTGTAGACCTTGCCCACTCCGCTTACTGAGGAAACTATGTAGACAGAATGAACAAACACCAAGTTACCATCCCTGTCTCCCTCAAAAAATTGCGTAGTTTTCCCACTTAGTCGGTTGGCTGCTCACCCAAAAAGCTGCACAGATTTCATGAGAAAGCCCCTCAGCTCCCCAGCATCCCGCTCAGCTCAGAAACTATGCAGAGGTGTTCAGAAAGTCAACCTCCAAACAATTGCATAGTTTTTTTTGCAACAACCCTATAGCCCGCTACTAGCTCCCTCTAGGAATTGCGCAGTTTTTGCTACCAAGCTTCCCGCAGCCCGCTGTGAGCTCCCTCTAGGAATTGTGTAGTTTTTGCTACCAAGCCTCCCATAGCATATTGCTAGCTCCCTCTAAGAATTGCGTAGTTTTTTCTACCAGGCCCCTCAGTTGCTCGTACTACTTCCCTCCATAAATTGTGCAGATCTACCCTCTATCCAAGCCAAATCCCATGGACAGTCACTCTTGATCTCGATTTTTCATCTCAATCTCCCAATGATCTCTGCGCAATTTTCACCAGTAGTTCTTGGAGCCTGCATCCTAGATCAAAACTTGCTTTTTGTAGTTACATAGCCTTGTCCTTTCTCCCGGTCACCTACATCCCAAAGCGAATAACAATGCATCATGGTAGACTAGGAGGTTTATGGATTTGATGTCATCCCGTCATGGGTGACTCTAGGTATAGGTACATGAATAAGACATGACATGACGACAGATGGGATGAATAAGGAGATTACATGCAAGGAGATGTGTTCACGAACGGACAAATGAACGATGCAGGTGAGGAGATGTTCTCGCCAACGGAAGATGCATGCAAGGAGAATACTTCACAAACGAATGAACATGTCAAGCATGCTAAAGTACAAGAAAAGGAGCAACGTGTGCATGCAACATCAAGCGAACACCAATGACCATCAGAGACCCTGCACACCAGCCATGCATAGGTGAAGCCATGATACACCAAGAGCACACCCATCACTCAGCAGCACTGCAACTCGACATGCATACCAGCAACAGCATGAACATACCAACACTGTCATGTCGAGTCATGTCATGATTCATGTCGGCCACATCATTATTGTGGGCCATATTGTGTAAATCGATGTAATGTAACATGGAATTCCAAGAGACCCACATGTTATATGAAGAGTCATGTAACGTTGAAGAGTCAAATAAGTCAAACAGTCATGAGGAAAGTTGAACAATCACAAGGGCCAGTTTCACCCTTGGCTATAAATAACCCTCATTTGTACATGCAAAATACCTTTTCACCTTGGATCCTCCAACATAGCCAGGAGAGTCTGTAGTCTTTTCTTTGAGGAGCGGACAATGGCTCCAACGCCACTTTCACGGGGTTAGTGATGTATGGTGTACCGATGTGTCTTGGAACTTTCACTTAATTTAGAAGCCTGGTCACAGGCCAACACGTTTTCACACATGTGTTGTAACTGTTTGTAAGATTAATCTTGAACACTTGTTATACATGTTGCTTTAACTTGTGTTAAACAATTAAACTCATTCATTTGCTCTAATACATTTAATTATGAAAATGTGTTGTATAAGTTTTTAACGTTTTCCTACCAGTGTTGGTTACCTCCCAAGACATCAGACAGAACCTTTCATATAAACTTGTTACAATGACCATCATACTCATGTGGGCTGCTATGTTGGGTGTTGTACGTGTTATCTTCCCGTGTGTGTTGTGACTGCTGCATCTGTGTGAATTACTCCTCCAGAAGTTGTGCATGTCCTGTTGTGTTGTGTGTCTCCGACATAATTGGGATTTCCTCCCCATCAATGAGAGACTAACTTCCATCTTCCTTCTCTGCTTTGAAATAACCTTGACACAAGTAACACTATCATTCACCAGGCAAGTGAACCTCGAAGATAAATCAGACCACTCTCTCGTGTTGACAAGCAAGAGCTAAGGCAAACATTTAAGATAATGGAAACTAGGCCATCATACCTGATCTGATAATCACCCAATGAGTGACCTTAGTTAAAAATTATTAATTGGAGGTATTACAGACTCATGTGCTGGTGTGTCTAAGTTATTTAAGCAACAGATCGATCAGATTACAAATACATAGACACTTAAAAATGGAAAACAACAAAGAAATACAGTAAGTAAATACAAGAACACAAGAAATTAATAAGGAGTTCACCCTATCCTCCAGGGTTACATCTCCGATCCAGCTTCAGTGGTGGCCTTCTTTTTATTGTGTCTTAAAGCAGAGAATTACAATGAAGGAGCTCAATATGAGTCTCCTATCACAGGATAGCTTGGCAGGGTGGCTCTTGGATTTCCCAAGCCACTAGAGTACATAGACTCTTGGCCTTACCAGCTTTCTGACCTCTCGGGTCTATAATGGAAGGAGCCCAATGTGGGGCTCAGTCTTGATAGATCCCCTTCAGGGATGGCTAGAATTCCTCAAGCCCTCTGGTGCTCGATGCCGCCATTGGTCAGCTTGGCCCTCTGTCTTTCCACTGCTTTTTTCTCTCTCTCTGTATGCTTCCTCTATTCTTTTGTGCGTGTGGGGGTGTCTTCTGCTGGTTTATGCATAGCTTTAAAGCCATTCGACCTCATAGTTGTTCAATTCCTCTTCCAACTCCATTGATTCGCCTGCTACAACTTCGCTTGGAATTCCCTGTCTCGGCGTCATCATCGGACTCATAGGGAGCGGCCACTTGTCCCCCTGCGAACTACGCTAGCCTGCTTTGTCGGTTCAATTCTTCGGTTATGTCATGGAATGAATCTTCTGCCACCTTTGTGGTCAAATTGGACCTCAACTTCTTCTAAATCACGGCTTAACCCTCCATCAATTCCATCTTCTCCATCGAGTGCAATCTCAGTCGTTAGATCTGGAGCCCACAGATCCGATGCCATTCGCTCATCTCGCACGGTTGACTAGCTCAACCGTTAGCGCATGATAAGCGGTGGTTTTCTCTCTCCTCTGCTTGCCATGCGTCGGGCACTGAGTGGAATCAATCCTTTTTCATCAAAATTGCTTACCGCCCATGGATGCCCCCAATCAATACCGCCGATTATGGAGCGGGTCCCGCCTTTAGCGCTTAGCCTTTTGTCCCACGGTTTTCTCAACTCCCACGCGACCGAGTGCTCAGGGCTTCTCCATTTTGAGGGTTTTCACCCAACGCTTAGCGCTAATCGTGCATCAAAAACTCCCTCTGTTTCCTGATCCGGGCCTCCCAGGGGCTAATTTTGCCTCTCACGCAGTCTCCATGGGCCTCAATCAGTGCGCTTTGACCGAGGTCCTTGTAGTTCCATGCTGGCTGCCACTGCCACTGGTTTAGAGGTGTTTTTGATCGCTGTTTTAAATTCTTTGAAGTTTGTCCCAACCTGGTATAGCCATGGCTCTGTTAATCATTCTTTATGGATCCAATTCGGATCATGGCCTTCCCATTGAAAATCTTTTGGAACACCAAAAGTTGGTTTTCTTTCAAGCATCAACTAAGTGAGGGTATTGTTGTCTCATTTGCCCAACCTCAATCCACTTTTAACTGCTCGGCTTCGAACCTTTGAGTCCAATTTTGAGGTACTCAACATCTCCTCTACATGTTGTCCTCACCTTCCTGTCCAAGACTGTGTCTTCCTACAATTCATTTAGATATTCAGGTAGCAGGTCATCAATAGAAGGCCATTGACTTTGCTCTTCAAGATCCTCAATCATTGAAGGTTCAAACAATCTCAAGCAATTTTCATTTACGACTGAGTAGATGTGCATGTAAGTTGGTAGATCAAGGTGAAAAGCATTTTCACCAATATTCTCAAGTATCCTAAAAGGTCCATACCTGATAGGCTTTAGCTTTCTACCTTCACCTTGCATCCTGTCCTTGCTGATATACAACCAGACCTGGTCACCCACTTGGAAACTCTGCTCCATCCAATGCTTGTCATGCCTTGCCTTGTATTTGGCTTGTTTCTTTTCCAAATGTTCCTGTAGTGCCTGGTGGATCTCCCAGATCTGTTCAATGAACCTAGTTTCCTTGTCCACATCACTGTGTCCATCAACCGTGGTATCTTTACCAAAGACAAAATCTAAAGGAGACCTTGGTGTGAAACCAAAACAGGTTTCAAAAGGAGATCTCTATTGTAAGCATGCTACACATAACACAAGTGTTCATCCCAAAGCTTAGGATGTTTGCTGCAATATCCTCTGAGTAGCTAGATCACTGTCCTGTTAACTAGTTCTGTCTGGCCATCGGTTTGTGGATGAAAAGTTGTGCTTTTCTTCAGTTGGGTGTCCATCAGCTCCCACATACTTGACCAAAACTTCCCCATGAATCAAGTGTCTCGATCAATACAATAGAAGTGGGTAATCCAAAATGAACCCATACATGTTCAAAGAATAGTTTTGAAGTTTGTTCAGCTGTAATTTTCTTATTACAAGGTATCAAAATGCACATTTTGTTAAACCTATCCACAACCACATACAGATAATCATGACCTTTTCTAGACTTAGGCAGTCCCCCAACAAAATCGATGGAAACACTTTCCCAAGGGTAAGAAGGAACTGGTAATGGAGTGTACAGGCCTAGTTTTCTATTGATGGGCTTGCTTTTGGCACACATAGTACACCCTCTCACATATCTAGAAACTGTCTCATTCATTTTTGGCCCATAACAAAATCTTTGCAGTTCTGCAACTGTTTTACTTACCCCAAAGTGACCTGATATCAGAGAAGTGTGTGCCTCTCTAATTATCTTTACTCTCTCTGTTTGTGGAATGCAGAGTTTCCCATAATGATACAAGAGTTGGTTTCACATGATAATCCAAATCTTCTACCTTTTGGCCTTGACTCAAAGTTGCATATACATCTTTAAAATCTATATCTTGAGCATATTGTTCAATGTAGCTTTCATGTAGTACATAATTATGCTTAAGTATAGTAGATGCATTTATAATGGGTCTAGACAACATGTCTGCAACTTTGTTATGTATGCCCTTTTTATATCTGATGACTAAATGAAACTGTTGTAGAAAACCCATCCACCTGTAATGTCTTGATTGCAACAACGTAGTTTAGGAGTGTAGATATTGAAGTGGTTGACGATCAGTATGTATTACTGTCTCTTTGCCCATTAAATAATGTGTCCACTTTTTCACACTCTGAACTAATGCATACAATTCTTTATGATATGTAGGATAGTTAACTACTGCAGAATTAAAAGTCTTAGAATGATAACATATGGGTTTACCATGCTGTGTCAACACTGCTCCCATGGCATAGTCACTGACATCTGTTTGGATCTCAAATGGTCTTTGTAGATCAGGCAGTGCTAGTATAGGTGTTGTACTAATCTTTTCTTTCAAGGTGTCGAAGGCTTTCTGATGTTTGCCTCCCCACTGAAACACCTTGTTCAATCCTATCAAAGCATGTAAGGGAGCTACAATTGAGGAAAAGTTAGAGATGAACTTCCTCCAATATTGTGCTGCTCCTAAGAGGCTTCTCACTTCTGTAGCCGACTTGGGTTTAGGCCAGTTTACAATGACTGCCACTTTAGAGGGATCTATTTTCAATTCACCACCCCCTACTCTATGACCCAAATAATTTAGAGAGGTTTTTCAAAATTCACATTTGGAGAGTTTAACATAAAGTTTTTCTCTTTTCAAAACATCTAATGTCTGCTTAACATGCTTTAAGTGTTCCTCCCACATTTTACTAAAAATCAGAATGTCATCCAAATACACAATAACAAAATCATCAAGAAAAGGCTTAAGTAAATCATTCATTAATCTCATGACAGTAGCAGGGGCATTGGTCAAGCCAAAAGGCATAACTAACCACTCATACAATCCCTGCTTTATTTTGAAAGCAATCTTCCATGCATCTTGCTCTGCAACTCTGACCTGATGGTATCCACTATGCAAATCCATCTTGGTGAAATAAACAGCTTCCTTTAATTGATCTAAAATATCATCTATGCGAGGAAGGGGATAACGATTTTTTATTGTTATCTTATTCATTGTTCGGTAGTCAATGCACATTCTCCACGAGCCATCTTTCTTTCTCACCAAAACAATTGGTGACCGACATGGTGATGTGCTAGGCCTCATAAACCCCTTCTCGAGCAACTCCTGCACCTGCTTCTTGATTTCAGCATTCTCTAAAGCAAACAACCTGTACATTCTAATGTTAGGCAATGGAACATCTTGCTACAAAATAATATCATGTACTATTTCCTTTTTGGGTGGCAGACCTTTAGGTTCTTGAAACAGAACATCATACTCTGAAACAATATTTTCTATATCAAGTTGCTGCTTAGCATTACAGCCCTCAAATACATTGGTTTTATCAAGTTTCTTTTCCTTTACAACCATTAGTAAGAATTGTTTTCACGAATTTATCATTCTTTTCATCTGCCCTGAGTTTATGAGAGTATAATTATTCTTGAGCTTATGAGCTCTTACAAAGTATTCGATTCCATTTTTAACAAGTAGATGCATGTTATTAGCTCTATAGAAAATAGCCTTTCTATCATACAAGTAAGGACTCCCTAAAACAATTCCACATATATCCAAAGGAATTATATCTAGCTCAACCTCATCTACAAATGCTGACCCAAAAGAAAACTTGAGTTTGCACTGTCTAGTCACTTGTAGTTGTGCTTTATCATTCAACCATCCTAATGGGTAGGGTTTCTCGTGAGGTGTAGTTGTTAATCCTAATTTCTTTGCAATTGCTTCAGAAATCAAATTTACTTGTGAGCCACTATCAAACAAATTATTAATCTTCTGATGTTTGGAAACAACTCGAATATGGAAAAGATCATGTCTTTTTCTCTCATGTTCTTCATCAATAATAGATTGAGAAAAATCATTAATAGATGCTTCAGAATTCTTACCTTTTATACCTATGGCTCAATGATTGTTTCATCTCTCGATTCTGACCCCAAATCTTTTTGAATAGCTGCAACAGTCTTCTTCTTATTTCCCTCGGACTTCTTAGGTCTCAGCTTTGGATGCAGAATCCAACAGTGCTCATCATCATGCCCCATCCTTTTTACAGTGAGTGCATGAAGCTTTTCATTTCTGTGTAGTGTTAGCCTTCCTTGCTTTCCACTTCTGCTTTCTTTTCTCCTTTCTCTTACTTGCAGTGGGTTGGAATGGTCCCCCAACTTCTGAATTTCCATTCTTTACTCTAGCCTCTAGATGAGTAGCTTGTACAGATACCTCATCTATACTAGTGGGATTAAATATGAGGATAGTATGCCTCATATAGCTATGTAGACCACCAATGTACTTCAAAAGAGTCTCTTGTGATTCTAATGAGATCCCTAGAATCATTGCTCTCTTTCTAAATTCTTGAGTGTACCCTTGCACAGTTTTCCCTTTCAACTGCCGAAGATTTTTCCAACTCATCATGGCTTGTTGCATGTAGGCCAATGGATAGAATTGATTCTTGATGGCAGAAAAAAATTCGCTCCAAACAGAGATAGTCTTACCATGTCTTTTCATGTCAGCTTGGGTTCTGCCTTCCCACCAAACCAAGCAGTGCCTCCTAGGTGTAGGCTTGCCAGCTGAATTTTTCTCTTGTCTGAGTTGATATTCTGCACTCTGCAATACACATCAATTTGTCTAATCCAATTGTCCAACTTTTCAGCATTTAGCTTTCCATCATATATAGGAAAATCGAATTTAACATCTAGATTAATCAAAGATGCTTTCTTATTATGCACAGGGCTATTAGGAGGTGTGAGAAAGTTTTCCTCTTTCCCTTTTCCTTTTGAGTGGTCACAGTTATGAGATTCTTCTTCTTCTTTATCTTGTTTAAAACCTGATGAATCTTCATCCTTATGATTTCTAAAGTCCCTATACATTTCTTCTACCATAGACTTTATAGCTAGGAAACTCTCTATGAATTGAGGGTCTGGCCCCACAAAACCTTCCTCTAACATTGTCTTCCGAGGATAGACTATCCCAATTTCAGGATTAGTTTCGACCAACTCTCTTTCTCCTAATTTGACTTTTGATCTAGTGAGAATTCAACAACTAAACCAACACAAGCTTGTCTAACCTTACAGCCTAAAGCTCTGATAGCACTTGATCTGATAATCACCCAATGAGTGACCTCAGTTAAGAATTATTAATTGGAGGTATTACAAACTCATGTGCTGGTGTGTCTAAGTTATTTAAGCAATGGATCAATCAGATTGCAAATACATAGACACTTAAAAATGGAAAACAACAGAGAAATACAGTAAGCAAATACAAGAACACAAGAAATTAATAAGGAGTTCACCCTATCCCCCAGGGCAACATCTTCGGTCCAGCTTCAGTGGTGGCCTTCTTTTTATTGTGTCTTAAAGCAGAGAATTACAATGAAGGAGCTCAATATGAGTCTCCTATCACAGGATAGCTTGGCAAGGTGACTCTTGGATTTCCCAAGCCACTAGATTACACAGACTCTTTGCCTTACCAGCTTTCTGACCTCTGGGGTCTATAATGGAAGGAGCCCAATGTGGGGCTCAGTCTTGACAGATCCCCTTCAGGGATCGCTCAAATTCCTCAAGCCCTTTGGTGCTCGATGCTACCTTTGGTCAGCTTGGCCCTCTGTCTTTCCACTACTTTTCTCTCTCTCTATCTGCTTTCTCTGTTCTTCCATGTGTGTGCAGGTGTCTTCTGCTGGTCTGTGCATGGATTTAAAGCCATTTGAGCTCATAGTTGTTCGATTCCTTTTCAAACTCCGTCAATTCGCCTGCTACAGCTTCTCTTGGAGTTCCCTATCTCAGTTTCATCATCGAACTCACAGGGAGCGGCCACTTGTCCTCCTGCAAACTACGCCAGCCTACTTCGTCGGTTCAATTCTTCGGTTACGACGTGGAATTAGTCTTCCACCACCTTTGTAGTCAAAGTAGACCTCAAGTTCTTCTAAATCGCAGCTTAACCCTTTGTCAATTCTGTCTTCTCCATCGGGCGTGATCTCATCCGTTAGATCTGGAGCCTTCAGATCTGATGCCATTCACTTGTCCTGCACGGTTGACTAGCTCGACCGTTAGCATGTGATGAGCAGTAGTTTTCTTTCTCCTCCACCTACCACGCGTCAGGCGCTGAGTGGAATCGCTCCTTTTTCATCAAAACTACTTACCGCCCATGGATGCCCCAGATCAATGCCGCCGGTTTTGGAGTAGGTCCCGCCTTTAGTGCTTAGCCTTTTGTCCCACGATTTTCCTGGCTCCCACACGACCGAGTGCTCAAGGCTTCTCCATTTTGATGGTTTTCACCCAGCGATGCATGATTCGCATCAAAAACTCCCTCTGTTTCCCGGTCCAGGCCTCCCAAGGACTAATTTTGCCTCTCGCACAGTCTCCATGGGCCTTGACCAGTGCGCTTTGACCGAGGTCCTCGTCATTCCATGCTGGCTACCACTGCCACTAGTTTAGAGGTGTTTTTGATCACTGTTTTAAATTCTTTGAAGTCTGTGCTAACCTAGTACAACCATGGCTCTGTTAATCATTCTTTATGGATCCAATTCGAATCAATACCAAATGGGACTCCTACATCAAACTGTGTGAAGTCTAGTTGGGACTTCATACCGAGGAGATCCCCTAAATGTTGGCGGGTCCAACACGGTCAACACATCCTCATCATGTGAACAAAGATCGATACCACAATTTCCTAAGTGTTCCTCCTTTTTCTTCCACATAACTCCTAGTTGGTTCCTTGGTTGTGCATGCTTCTTTGGTTGTTTCTTTTGTACTAACGGTCTCATGGATCTAGGCATCTGGAAATCCTTGGCCAAGTGTCCAAAGTTGTGACACATATAACATTCTACATGACCAAGATAAGAAGCCAAGGGATCTGATCTTTTGATCCTCATACTAGATTTCCAACTTCTCATACTAGGCCTGCAATCAATGGCCTTATGTCTAAAATGGTTACAATCATAACATAAACCATTAAACAAACTTGTATACCTAAAAGAAGATCCCATTCTTTTTTGTGCAAACTGTTGCATAGATGTATCTAATTTGCTCCTACAAAAAATTGTTATATGTCCAAACTGATGACAATTGAAACATTTAATCTCATTCATAAAAGGAGCGAATGAATTTTGATTTTTTCTTTTAATTCTACTACTATCAACTCTAGAAGTGAATGATTTTCTTGGCATAGAAACTCCTTTCAAATCGCTTCTTTGTTGTTGATGAATTTTTTGCTTCTTTTCTCCAACATTGTCATGGTTGCTCGCAATTTTTGTTGTAGGCTTCTTTCTATCTATTTTGTTAATCTTTCCTACACCCAAATTTGTATCTCCTCTTCAAAGAATAGAGCTAGATTTTCTCATTGTTATGTTGCTCTTAGTTTTTCAAGTTGTTGGACTTTTTCTTCAATTTGCTTTCTCAGTTTTCTACTACATTTTCGAGTGCTTCTACATAGTATTTCTTTTCCTTTTACTTATTTCACATTACTTCTTCATTTCTTTTTTAATCCGCCAGCTGGGTTTTCAAGGTAGTGATCTCCTCCTTGAGATTTTTCTCCTTCTCATCACAAATCTGCAACAATTTCTTATGATCTCTACATGCAGTTGTTAGTTTTTCCACTTGAGAAGTTAATTCTTTGATCACAACCATTGTCGATTCATATTCATCCTTAACAATAGAAATATTGAATTAAGGCTTTTGTGATCCATATCAAGTTTTTGAGACATGTTTTCAACGATAATCACATCAAAATTCATCTGTCGACACATTTCGAAATAGCAAGTGCGGTTCATCGCCAGGACAAGATGAAGAATTAGATCATGGCAACAAGTTAAATAGAGAGACCAATCATTCAAATGGCTAGAAAAAAATGACTACTTTTGATCAAAGGAAATGACTACAATTCACTGGACCAAGAGTTATTAAATTTATTTATTTTCATTTAAAGGCATATGCTTAACTAAAATTCTTCTAGTTATGTTAATATATAAATAAATAAAATTAAAAA
>APFE030983660.1:61856-98150 GCA_000404065.3 Pinus taeda
TTATATATAGTTCTTAGATCTATTAATACTGCTCAAAATAAAAGAAAGAGAAAGACTTCAAAAATTCATAAAAAATCATAAAAAGAGGAGGAAACAAGTAAATGAATCATGAAATCAATCGAACAAAAAGAGGAAGAGCTAAAGATAAAAGTAATCAAGGAGGGGAGTGGGAGGAATCAAGACGTGAGAGCTGGAGTCCAGCTCTTACTTATTTTCCATCCATCATCCCTATTAAGATTTTTGGCATGCCTTTCAATCTCAATTGCTTCGCTTGGCTTCCTATGGTGGAAGTGATTTACCCTAGCAATGACTTTGGACTCTTCAATGTAGACATGGTGATTTGTTTCTTCTGTATGCTCAGTTAGGGTTGATGAGCAGGATCGGCTATGTCTAATATCAACAGCATGCTCATGGATTCTCTACTTAATAGACCTACATGTTTCCCCAATATAGGGGATACCACATGAACATGGAACAAGGTAGACGCCCTTCATATCTTTAGGATCAATAGGGTCTTTGATAGATCCCAGCGAATTCCTAATGGTATGGAGAGGTCTGAATGAGGAAGTGGCATTAGTCTTCCTAAGGACATGGGAAATTCTATCTGTGGTTCCTTGGATATACGGGAGATGAACCTTAGAGGCAGGCTCAACACTAGAAGGTTTGACTCTTGGCACCTTGCAGGCCTTGTGAAAGGCCTTGAGGCTTTGTGATATGCTCTACCCATTCCTTCTAAAAACTTCAAGAAGATGAGATTTATCTTGTTCAAGGTGGCTAAGATCATAGATTCTTAGAGTGTGGGTAGCAAGAGTATTGAGCACCCCAAGTTTCTGAGCCAGAAAATGATGAGAGTTGGCATGGAGATATTGTTTTGTGTGAGTTTTCTTTCAAAACACTTGGTGACTGATGGAACCACCATCCATCCTGGAAAGGAGAATATCCAGGATGGAAAGTGAACCATTCTCTTCCACTTCCATGGTGAACTTGATGGAGTCCGATAGAGAATTAAGGTGGTCTAGAAACAGATCCAATTTTTCCCTCCCGTGAGGCCAGATGACACACGTATCATCCACGAACCTTTTCCACTTTTTAGGGAAAAATTGAGTTGTGGCTAAAGCCTTGGTTTCGAAATCCTCCATAAACAAGTTAGCAACGATAAGGGAGAGAGGGGAACCCATCGCAACACCACAAGTTTGCTCATAGAACTCCCTTGGAAACTGAAAAAAGTTGAGGTGAGGCAGAGCTCAACTAATTTGGCAATGTCTTTGTTAGTGATGCAACTGATGATGTCAATGGATTCCTGGATGGGGATTTTGGTGTATAAAGATACGACATCAAAACTAACCAACAAATCTCTAGGTTCCAACTTGATATCTTTCCACTCTTGAACAAAGGAGGCAGAGCCTTTAATAAAAGAGTCAGTGTGACCTACGAGAGGCTTAAGCTTTTGAGCTAAGCGCTTAGCAAGAAGATAAGTAGGACCACCAATATATAAAAATATTTATCATGTTTAATAAAAATTAAAAAACTTAAATATATACTAGTAAAATTTTATGTACCTAAACTAAGAAACTAAACATAATAAATAATTATTAAGGGAAAATTTATTATCCTCTTTTTAATTTAAAACTAAATAAAAGATATATAAACTTATATTAGTACTATTGTAGGAAATATTGTAGGATAAATTAGGATTAAAATTAAATCATAATAAAAATATTCATAATATTAATAAAATAATGAATAAATAAAGGTAATAAATAACAAATAAAGGGAAAAAAACAACAAATAAAGGGAACATAGAGGAAATTAAAATAATCCATGAGTCAAGGGAATAAAATCAGAAAAGAAACATTAAAGCGAAAGGAACGAAGAAGGGTAAAAAAAGTTGGGGGGGGTGGTGGTTGGGGGCGGGGATAAGAGGAAAGGCCATGGACCCAAAAGCTTCTAATCTTCTAGCCGTTATCCCTTTTAAGATTACTCGACCTCCTTTCAATTTCAATGGCCTCCCTAAACTTATGGTGATGAAAAGGAGTAATCTTAGCAATAACCTGGGCCTCCTCAATCCATATTCAATGGTTAGTCTTCTCTGTGTGTTCTACCAAGGCTGAAGATAGGGTCCTCCCATACTTGATGTTGGTCGCGTGCTCATGAATCCTCTGATTAATAGAGTGTCCAGTTTCACCAACATAGGGGGTCCCACAAGAACATGGAATAACATAGACACCTTTCATCGTTGGGGTCAACAAAGTCTTTTACAGATCGTATGGAGCTACGAATGGTGTTAAGGGATCTAAAGGTTGAGGGAACATTATGCTTCCTAAGGATTCTCTAATCTTGTCAATGGTCCCTTGGATGAAAGGAAGATGCACCCTTGAGATTCGATCTCTAAGGTCTTTCTTCACTTTGGGACCTCTGCTAGCTTTAAGGAAATATTTTTATTATGATTTAATTTTAATCCTAATTTATCCCATAATATTTACTATAATAGTATTAATATAAGTTTATATATCTTTTATTTAGTTTTAAATTAAAAAATAAATATTTATCAGGTTTAGTTTCTTAGTTTAGGTAAATAAATTTACTACTAAATATTAATTTTTTAGTTTTTAGTAAACATGATAATAGATTTATATATAAACAAAGCTGAAAGAATTATTTATACATATATTTCAAATGAAATAAATAATTATAAACAAATTTAAAGAATTAATTAATATATATTATTTTAATCCTAATATATTTAATTGAAAATAAATAATTTTAATAAAAAATTAAACTGATTAATTAATTAATTTATTTAATAACATTTTTTTAAATCCAATTTATTCCCAAAATATTTCCTATAATAGTTTTAATATAAATTTTATTTATTTTATTTAGTCTTAAATTAAAAAGACAATTATAATAATATATATATATAAAAAAAACAATTAAATAATTAGTAATTAATTAATAAACACTTATTTTTAATCCTAATTCATCCCATAATAATCCTATGATAGTTTATATAAAGTTAATATATTTTATTTATTTTTAAATTAAAAAAAGATAATAAATTCCCTTAATAATTATTTATTAGGTTTATTTCATAGTTTATGTACATAAATTTTTACTAATATATATTATTATGTTTTTATTTAGTTTTATATATTAATATAGCTGAAAGAATTTTAGTTAAGCATATATATTTAAATGAAAATAAATAAATTTAATAAGCAATTTAACTAATGAATTAATAAACTTTCCCCTAACTCTTGGTCCAGTCAATTGTAGTTGTTTCCTTTGATCAAATTATTTGTTTCTTTCTAGTCGTTTGAATGATCACTCTCGCTATTTAATTTGTTGACATGATCTGATTCTTCATCTTGTCCTGACGATGAACCACACTCGTTGGTTCGAAATGCATCAACAAATGATTTTTGATGTGATTATCGTCAAAAACATGTCTCAAACAAATAGAAATATCCTTGAAAATATTACCTCATGAGACATCTGATTTGGCTGAGATTTTGCAATTTGCAACTTCTATTGCAATTGATTGATTTTCTTCCTTCTTCAAACTCTTAGTATTTTGAGACATCCTCTTCTTGCTTTTGGCCATGATCCACGAACTACTCTCCAAGAGGTCAAGCTTCACTAAAGAGAACCAACTTTGATATCAATTATTGGAAACTATATCACTACTTGGGGGTGGGGGGTGTGTATCAGTAGTAATGGCCTTTATGTGAGTTTTAAATATTTTTCCACAACCCTCAAATATCCACGAACATTCACAACATTACCTCAATAAAACATGTAAGCAGCAATAAAAGAATTGAGCAACACAACAACAACAGGGTGGTTTTCTCTCGAAAGAGTTTCGACCAAAAATACTTGTGTTCTTATGTGTGCAAAACACCCATAATCTAAATAATAAAATATATAAATAAATAAATAAATTAAATTAATTAAAAAAAAAAAAAAAAAAAAAAAAACTTAGATTAGCAAACACCCATAATCTAGAAGACTCGGCTTCCTTCACAGTATGTTGGCACCTATCAGATAAGAAATTTGTTTCTCTCTCAGATCTACTGACTACTATCTGCTAGAAGCTCCCATGACCAACGATCCTGGCCCAACTACCATTGGACTATCCAACTCCTATTGGATTGATAAATCTCTTCCTTCTACTGAATCTTCCAAATCAGTGTCTATTATGACGCCTTCATGCCTTCACTTCCTCCATGCGAACCATGTTTCATAAATGTTTCATATTGGGTTCTCAATTCACTCAACATGAGCAACCCAATAACACCATCATTCTTCACATCCAATCTCAATCAAAAACTTTTCCTAGAGGGGTTTTTCTTCTCTTATACTCACACCACAACCTATCAATTCTCCTCCACTCTACAACAGATAAAGTCTGAATTTATTCTTCTCAAATCATCTTTGAATTTTGCATACAAAATTATGATATATCTCTGCAATACTGTGTGAATAGTTGTAGCAATATCTACTCACTTGCAATGCCCCCACAATGGCACACTCTCACACTCTATATAAAACTAACCAAATAGACTCAAAGCCTTCCTCTATTTATCATTTTTATATGTTGAATAACTTAGTAAATGCTACAAGTTATGGATCACTCAACAATTATTCTCACATGCATCAGATTTGGTTGAGATAGATTTTTTGGCCAAATCAGCCACTAACTCTAGTAGCTCTTTAATATCTTCAACCTTGATCATCTTCTAGAGGCCCCACAAACTTTTCCAACCATATGCCGAAATTTTTTTATCAAGAGCATCACCACAACACCAAAATTAGTTGGGCAGCACGAGGAATGCAGAGAAAAACTCATGAAATACCTCAATCACATGCATGATATTGGCTCCATGTGACTGGAACCTTCAGTCGCTCCCATAGGCATATATGCCAGTGACTGGAGCCTTTTGGTCGCTCCCATAGGCTTGGTTCCATGCAACTATAGCTAAGGATTATCAAAACTCAGTCAACTCATACTAGATCTTGCTCAACCATTTTCTAGAGCTTCACAAGCCTTTGTAGGACCTCTGGAAGTCATCAAAACCTCTGCAACACTTCACAAAATCAATACCACATCACTATCATCATCAGTTAGTCAAATTAGGTTGACTAGATGCCAATCAACAAACATACTAAACATATGGGCCACCAAACTTCTCTACAACATCTCTGCCATTAGTATGCAGCTCGAGTACCTGTCAGACATCCTTCAACACTTGTACAACCATCTCAAGCATTCACTGACACTTGTAGATCCTCTCCAAGCACAAAATATAACATCATCAACATGTGGACCTAATTTGGACATGGAGACCTAATCAACAAGGCTCCTCAACTCTAACTCATGTAGCATCCACTAAGACTTGTATGCAGCAACATGATAAATAAGATCATCATCATGGGAGGGTCTCTAAACTAGTGCAACAAACCACCATCCAACTCAACAACAACAACATGAACATGAGGACCATGACATCCTCTTATCACACTTTATGTGCAACACCTTAAAATCGTTGCTCCATCCTCAATATTCATGCTAGTGGACATGCCAAAGCCAATGTGACACATCATACATGTACAAGCCACCTGTATTCACACATACATGTGCATAGTTGATCATGACGAAGTCACCTGCAACCCAAACAATCAGGTTGACAAAAATTCCAACCAACCAACACACCTGCAACACACACCAATGCCAACAAGTACATCATAGTCAGGGGGTTTTATTGGCTCATTCTCGTTCAACCTCTCGGGATAAAGGGGGTTTTCCAAATTTGATGGTGGTTTTGAGGGTCTATTATCTTGTTGAGGGTTTATAGGACTACTTTTTATTTCTACTATAGTAAATACTTTTTTCTCCCTTTCTTCCTCTACAATAATGGGATCAAAATCTTGCAATACCTTCCTTGACCGTAAAGGGATATCCTACACTTCTACAAGAGTAATGAAATGGGTCGTGAAGGGCTGCATATTAGCTTGCAAAAATAGTTGGGCTACTTTATTATTTGGATTAGTGATAAGTTGCATAGGTAATTGGTTCAACCTATAAGGTTGAGTATAAGGTAACTGCAGTTCAACATTCGAAGGTTGTAGTTGGGAAGATGTTAGTAATTGGTAGTTTTGCAAGAATGGTTGAAATTGGAGAGGATACTAAGGTTATGGAGGTATATGTCCATAAACTAATCCATACCAACCTTTCTACCAAGGTTTTTTTTGTAATGGTTGTTGCAGTCGCATCTGTTATAGTACAATGAGGCTCCACTATGCATGTTGTGGATTAGAAAAATAGGAAATTTTGTAGCAACAAAGTCAAAAGGCGTAACTTAATGTTACGTTGTCACATCTTCTTATTTTTTAATGAATAAAGTTGATATGATATTCATTTATCGTTATGGTACACTTCTTTAAAACTTAGTAAAGAGGGACAGTTGTCAATAGAGTGATCTTCTACACAGATGGTGCAAATGGCGACATTATCAAGAGTACAATCCTTCTGAAGGTGCTTCTTCTAACATCTTGGGTAAAAAATGGCAAGGCAAGTGCATTATTCTTTTTGTTTATTCTTAAATCTCAAAGTGTTAATTTGTATAGTTAGAGTGCTTAATATGTTAGTTTTAAAATCCTCCAGGATATTCCCTAGTTCTATTTTGCTCACCCCACTAGAGATTGTCTTAGTATTTGTAGGGAAATATCTAGATTTTTTCGCAGTTCACCCTTGCACATGCAAACATCTCCTACAAATAATAGAAATTTCATCAAAGGTGAATGTGGAGATGTCATCTACCCCCATCAAATTAAGCATGTTCATTGATTCTTTTTTCACACCCTTCAAAAAGAAAATTTTCTTCATTTCAGGATCTAGTCTATGTTTCCTAGCACACTAAAGATTATATAAAATCATTCCAAGTAGTCCTCCAAACTCTCATCTTCCCTCAACACCATTCTGAAGATTTCATCTTTGAAAGAGTTGAGGTTTAGGCTGAAAAACATGAATGAACAGTTATAATTGTGCAGCGAAATATTACAAAAATATAACAAAATGCCACCACCGTCGAACCAACAATACATATATAAAAATTATCTCTTTAAATAAAAATATCATATGATGATCGAAATATATTCTAAACAACGAAAATCGAGATTTCTTTGGTTGGATTGAATGTAGACGTAAATATCTACACTAGACTCTAACTATCTAGTCATTATTATTTTCGGTAACTTCTTTAATGGCCACTTTTGGTAACTTGAGCTTGTTGTACCGAACCATCGTGTTCTTATAACCAGTTATCTTCCTTCCTATAACTTGGGAAAAAGATTTGCAATGTTCCAAAGTAATTAGGTAGACAAATACACTAAAATACAAACTAATAGTGAAAAACATATAATAATGATGCATAATCACCTTAGTGCTTGAGACTTGTTAAAGCATGAGATTGACAAGAAAAACAGCAATGTATGTGGAAATGAAAGACAAAATGGAGGTAAATAGGTCATAGAAGGTGTTTGGGAGGTACTTTGGATGGGTTGAAGTTGAGACTCATCACATAACTCATTCCTTACTTTCTCAAGCAAGAACTTCTTATGCATTTCTTATATGGTGCAAAATGTGGTTGACTAGTTCTTTGTAGGAAAATAATAATAATACCATAGGTAGATAGCAAAGGAAAGATCTAGAATTGTATTATATATGATGTTTTTTTAACAAGGGTGATAGTTGGGATGCAGCTAGTCCCTACCTCTACTGCTGTATAATTGATTTTTTTTTGCATAATGTTTTCTCGGTAATGACGTATTCTTTTTCCAGTGATAAAATAATATAAATAGTTTTTCACAATGAGCTAAGCTCTGCACAATAGACTATAAGCTCTGCATAATGATGTAAGTTCTGCAAAATAGGTTATAGGCTCCGCACAATAAGCTAATTTTCGCGCAATAGGCTATAAGCTCTGCATAATGAGCTAAGTTCTACAAAATAAGTTATAGGCTCCGCACAATAAGCTAAGTTTCGCACAATAGGCTAAGTTTCTCACTTCTGCACAATAGTTAAGTTTATCGCACAAAATTTATTAGTTGTTTTCTCGGTGATAATTTATTCGATTTCCAATAATAAAGGTAATGACTTATTCATTTTCTAATAATAAAATAAAATAATTGATTCTTTTTGCATAGTATTTTCTCGGTAATGGCGTATTCATTTTCCAATAACAAAATAAAATAAATAGCTCTGCATAATGAGCTAAGTTCCACACAATAGGCTATAATATTTGCACAATGAACTAATTTTCGCACAATAGGCTATAAGCTTGCACAATGAGCTAAATTATGTACAATAGGATATAAGCTCTACATAATGAGCTAAGTTTTGCACAATAGGCTGTAAGCTTTGTACAATGAGTTGAGTTATGTAGATTTTTTTGTAGATTCAATAGCTTATGTGATTTGCTAAAAAACAAGACAAGAATCTAATCTACTCTTCTCAGCGGAAACCAAAAATTATCTATGAAAACAATAAGAAGAAAGAGGAAGAATATCAATCGCACATAACACAATATTTCTCTGTGGAAAGAAACTGCTAAGAACCCTGACTATCTATATTGCATTAACTAGAAGATTTTAGAAGAAAATACAATGCTTGTCTGTCCTAAACAATTTTTGCACTAGTACAATCTAACTCTCTACCTCACAAGCCAAATCAAGCCGAAACTTAGCCAATTCTGCTACCTGCCAAGCCCCTACTTCCTTGTACAATTCCTAGAGGAATTAGACCATATTTAATGCTAAATCCACTCTCCATAACTCCACAATCCAAATTAGGTCCTCAATTGTTTGCATGCACCATTTGTACAACTCATAAAATTATACAACTGCTAGTACAATGTCCCTGAACTCTAATCTCAACTGGGTCTTAATATGAACTGACATGCATGAATTATTTTTGAGTGAGTCTTTAGTTAACTGGTGTGGTACTGGTGATGCACTAGTGCACTACTCCACTACTAGACCTCTACTAGTTCCTCCAACAGTTAGAACTAGTTTAACTGAATATAACTCAATTAAATTGAGTTATCTAATTACAACTCAAAAGAACTCAACCTGGGCCCCTAAAATTTAGGGATCACTCTACATGACTCTAGATAGACTTCCAACTTGAATTTCCTAAGTCAACTAAGTCAATTTAACTTAATTAACTATTAGAATTTGCTATGAGAATAAAATTTCGATTTAATTCACAATTTAATCCAAGGAAAAATTAAATTGAAATTATGTATTGCTATTTTTAACAAGTTCCACACAATAGGCTAAGTTTGTCACTTCCATGCAATAGGCTAAGTTTATCACACAAAAGTTATTAGTTTTTTTCTCGGTAATGATGTAATCGTTTTACAATAATAATGGTCATGAAGTATTTGTTTTCCAATAATAAAATAAAGTAAATATCTTTTCATAATGAGCTAAGTTCTGCACAATAGGCTATAAGATCTACACAATGAGCTAAGTTCCACACAATAGGCTATAAGCTTTGTACACTAGGTTAAGTTCCACACAATAGGCTAAGTTTCTCTCTTCCACACAATAGGCTAAGTTTTTTGTACAAAAGTTATTAGTTGTTTTCTCAGTAATGATGTATTCATTTTCCAATAATAAAGGTAATGACGTATTCATTTTCCAATAATAAAATAAAATAAATAGCTTTGCACAATGACTCTAAGCTCTACACAATGAACTAAGTTCCACAAAATAGGCTATAAGCTCCACACATTGAGCTAAGTTTCGCACAATAGGCTATAAGATCCACACAATGAGCTAAGTTCCACATTTTTTTTGCATAGTTTTTTCTCGATAATAACATATCATTCTCCAATAATAAAATAAAATAAATAGCTCCACACAACGAGTGAAGTTCCACACAATATGCTATAAGCTTTGTACAATGAGCTAAGTTATGTACAATAGGTTATAAGCTCCACACAATGAGCTAAGTTCTGCACAATATGCTATAAGATCTGCACAATGAGCTAAGTTCTACAAAATAGGCTATAAGCTCTGTACAATGGGCTAAGTTGCGCACAATAGGCTAAGTTTCTTCCTTCCACATAATAGACTAAGTTTGTCACACAAAATTTATTAGTTGTTTTCTCGGTAATGATGTATTCATTTTCCAATAATAAAGGTAATGACATATTTCTACACAATGAACTAAGTACCGCAAAATAGGCTATAATCTCTGCGCAATGAGCTAAGTTTTGCACAATAAGTTAAAAGCTCCGCACAATGAGCTAAGTTCTACACTTTTTTTGCACAGTGTTTTCTCAGTAATGACGTATTTGTTTTCCAATAATAAAATAAAATAAATAGTTCCACATAATGAGCTAAGTTCCACACAATAGGCTATAAGTTCTACACAATGAGCTAAGTTCTGCATAATAGGCTATAATCTCCGCACAATGAGCTAAGTTCTACACAATAGAATAAGTTTCTTAATTCCACAAAATAGGCTAAGTTTCTCGCACAAAAGTTATTAGTTGTTTTCTCAGTAATAATGATCCGAATTGGATCCATGAATATTATCAAAGTGCTATGACTGTATTAAGACAAGACAGACTTCAAATTTATGAACACAGAGTGATCAGGAAGACCTCTGGACAGTGGCAAATTGCAGCCAGCGAGGAACAATGAGGACCTCGGTTAAAGCGCGCTGACCGAGGCCCATGGAGTTCGCGCAAGAGGGAGAACTGGCACTTGGGAACCCTAGATCGAGAAACAAAGGCCATTTCTGATGCACGATTAGCGCTAATCGCACATTGCTGGGCAAAACCCCTGGAGAAGGAAAAGCCCTGAGCACTCGGTTGCATGGGAAGCCAGGAAACCGTGCAGAAAGTGCTAAGGTGAAAGGCGGGTCCCACACTCCAAAATCGACAGTATATCGGGGGCACCCTTGGGCGGTAAGTGGCTTTGGCTGAAAACGAGCAATTCCATTCAGCGCGCGACGCGTGTCCAGTGGATGAGAGAGAAAACCGCCGCTCTTCGCATGCTAACATTTGAGCAAGTCAACCACACGAAATGAGTGAACAACGTAGGATTTGGGGGCTCTAGATCTAACAACGGAGATTGCACCCAATGGAGAAATCGGATTTGACAGGGGAATTAGGTCGCGGCATAAAGAAGTTTGAAGTCTGATTTGACGCTGAGTTGGAAGATGATTCATTCCACAATGTATTTGAATTATCGAACCGTCAAGGAAGAGCTAGTGTAGTTCGTGAGAGGACAAGTGGCCACTTCCATGTGGACGATGGCAATGATACAGAGGTAGGGAACTCCAAGCGAACAGCAACAGGCGATCTGAAGGGACGGAAGAGGAATTGAGAAATCATGAGATAGATTGGCTTTAAGCAATGAACAAACAGAGAACAGAACATGAAGAAGAAGAGAGAAGAAGAGAATGAAGACAGAGAGAGCGAGAGCAAAGAAAAGATAGTGAAGCAAGAAGCAGAAAACAGAGAGCCGAGTTGACCTAAGGCAGCATCGAGCAGACAGAAAGCTTGAGAGGTTCAAGAAATCCTTGAGAGGACTGTCGAGAATTGAGCACCACATTGGGGCTTCTCCCATTAAAGACCATATAGGTCAAGATCTGGTAAGGAAAAGAGTCTATGTACTCTAGTGGTTTGGGGGATCCAAGAACCACCCTACCAAACATCATCTGTTTTAGGAGACTCAAATTGAGCTCCTCATTGTAACTCTCTTCTTCAAAGACACAATAAAAGAAGGCCGCTACTTAAAGTTGGACCAGAGACGTAGCCCTAGAAAATAGGGTGAGCTCCTTATTAATTGTTGTGTTCTAGCATTTGCTTATTGTGTTTCTCTTACTGTTTTCCATTCTTCCAGTGTCTGTGTATTTTGCAATTTGATCAATTCGTTGCCTAAAGTAACATAGACACATACCAGCACATGAGTCTGTAATACCTTCATTCAATAATTATTTAACTGAGATCACTCAAGAGTGATTTTCAGATCAAATAATGTATTTGTTTTCTATATTTAAATAAAATAAAAACAATTGATTTTTTTTGTATAATGTTTTTTTGGTAATGACGTATTGTTTTCCAAAAATAAAATGGTATAAATAGCTCGACACAATTATTGATAATATTTCAATTGTAAATAATTAGGCATATGTGCGAAAATGAGGATGAGCTCTACTATGCTAGATAACTTTCTTCGCACAGCTAGTCATTTTCTCTTATATATGTTATTAAATCCTTATTCGAGAGTATTTTTTGCACTTGCATTTTCTTGTTATTGTCATCTCCGCACATCTTCTTTCGCATAATTAATAATTGTTTTCGTATTTGTGTGGATAGGTTTGTATTTCATCCACATTGCTTGCTCCGCACAACAATGACTGCATAGCTTCTTCCATACGCGCCATATCTCGACACATAACTCTATTATGAGGAGAGGTCTGCATTTAGTCCACTAAAGGCTTTGATTGTGAATATTTTAGTAAGAATTGAAGTATACAATATTATTAGTGATATTCATATTTCCGAATATCTTTTTGTATTTGTGCGGAGATGATTGTATTTCATCCACATTTCTTGTTATCCATTGCTTTCTCTGCATAACTATGATTGCACAGCTTCTTCTATACGTGCTATATTTGGACACATAACTCTATTGTGAGAAGAGGACTACATTTTTTGCATTGTTTGATCATCACAATTTTTTTCTTACATGCTATATGTGGAGACCCCACCAGAGCGAATAGTTATTTTAGTAAACGGTTAACATAAACGAATTTATTGCTAATATTTTGTATATTTCAAACATCTGCTTGTGTATAAGTGCTCTTTGTACAGATGTTCATACTTTGCATTAAGTGCTAATATTATTGCTAATATATTAGTTATAAATAATGCATGTTAGTAGTCAATTTAGTAAAAAAATTGTGGATACTAACATTGATTATGTTCATATTATTGATAATAATTTTATTGTAAATAATGTTTTCAATATCTATTTATTTATGCTCTTGTGCGAAAATGTTTTTTGTGCGTATGTACGCACTTTGAACTAAACGCTTTTATCACTAATAATATTGCTAATACTTTAGTTATAGATCATTCATATCAGTAATCAAGTGAGTAAAGGTAGTGTGGAGTGCACTCAAACTTGTGTACAAAACTGCATTTCATTGATCAAAGGGTTTGTTTGTAGCAGAAGAAGCTCTCAAGTTTGCATTATGCGGATGATAGAATTATTTATGCACATATTACTGATAATATCTTAATTGCAAATAATGTATAATAGTGCTATTTAGGTAAGTTTCAATTGTAAATCATGTTTCAAACTAGCATATGTACGAAAATTCATAGAAAATCCATTGTGCGGATGAAGATTTCAATATGTGAATCATCACACTTGGTATTTTAGTATTAAATAATTGCAATACCACCAAATCAAGCAGTGGACTTAAACAATTATTGCTAATAATTTAGTAATAAATGATGTGTACCTACCTGTCTCTATAGCTAATTAAGTGGGGTCTGCATTTCACCCACACTTTTGTCTCATCTCATGCTTTCTCTACACTTCTTTTTCTACACAACGACATTTTCACAACTTCTTTCATGTATGCTATGTGTGGACACGCTTCCTTCATAGGCGTTGTGAGCTAAAGTCTAGTAGGATTTACATTGAAGGCATTTATATTTGTTGTTTGCAATAACACCGAGATAATCAGTGAACGGGTATGATATTATTGCAAATATTTTAATTATAAATAATGTTTTTTTATTGTTGATATTTTAGTATTAAATATTCCATATTTGATTTTGCATTATTGTAATTATAAGTAATGTGTATCTATGTATTGTTAAATATCAGCAATTTGATAACATTAAACACATGCTTTATCTATGGTTATGTGGTAGTCTATTGCATGAATGAAGCTTTCAAGCTTTGATTTTGCGAACGCTTGCATTTCGCATTAAAGGCTTTTGTAGATTTTTTCTAGGAATTGGCATGTAAGTGTTGAGTTTGGTTGCAGAAAAGTTCAAGGCTAATGTGCAATATCAGTTTTCATTTATCTAATATGATATCGCATATTATAATCATTATCTATGTAGTATAACATTAGTGTTTATAACATATTTTATTATGTGATTATTGTAGATTTCTTCTCTGTAGTTGGAAGTGGCAGTGGGACATAAATGAGACACATTACTTATTTCAGTGAGCAAAGTTCATGTAATATCTGCATAATGCGAGAAAGGAAAAAAAGCATTCAAGTGGAAAATTGACATCTAGGTTCTGAAATTACTTTACAAAGTAAAAGTTGGCCGATAGCATGGAAAGTCTACATAGTAAATCTGCTAGATATGTCTTAGTTCGGTGAATAATTACGGAAAAGACTTTTATTTATTGTCAAAAGATATTTAGTTAATGAAAATAGAATGTGATTTATGATTTTAATAAAATAGCATGTCGACACGGATTTCTAAAGCGTGTAAGGCGAATTAATCGTGAAATATAATTGTTTCAATTGCACAATGTCAAATTGGAATCTAAATAAAATGTATATGAGTTAAAGTAACAGATTTTACAACAGCCTTTTCTGATTAAATTTCAGGAAAATCAGTACTATCCACATTGATAATGATTACTAGTTAATGGTTATCATTGAAATCAATAGTAGTTAAATGTTGTTTCAAAACTTAAATGTCAATTCGTGATTTAGATGATGTATTGCCTATAATGCATTATATATATGTTTGTTGCCTATAAAAATAATTTGTTAATGTTCATCTTGTTCTGAAACTAATAATTGTTTTAAGGTATTGCCTTATAATTTGTCTACTGTTTTTTGCTTTTGTTACTAACACTGAAGAAATGGCTCAAAGAAATAATGGCAGGGGCACAGAGGAAGATGTACATGTAGGAAGCGAACATATTTTAATGTTAATCCAAGATATATTAACTCTTAGCAAAAATATTTTAATGTTAATGCATAAAATACTAGAACCTTACCAAATGCTTAGGCGTCTCAAAGATGAACTAGATAATGTAAGAACATTATCATAATAGTTATTGTGAAGCATGAATAGACGAATTAGTTCTCGATTCTAATAGCATAATCAGTATAATCGTTAATTCACAAAAATAATGGTTAATTAATAGAGAATACGCAATCAATTGTTTTTCTATTTGTTTAATAGCTTTTGACATTCAGTATATGCTAAAGATTATGTATTGTAATATTGTCAGCATAGTTAATGAAAAGAAACATATCAAACTATTATGGATTACATATCTATGTATAAATGCAATATGTTTTATAATTTATATTGGTTTAGAAAATAATTTGAGCTTTGTATGATGAGTTATTTGGATCTTTGTTTAAATCTTGTATGGAATAGCTATTTAGATAGGGAAAAAATACTAAATTTGTAAACAAAGAAGACTATTATTGTAAAGTAATGTCATTGATTGTAAGTAGTTATAGAACTTGCAAATTTGATAAATCAAGAAATCAAAGAAAAAAAAGATAATGAGGGGAAAAAACATAACATAATACAAAACATAGAGCTGGAACAAAAACAAAAACAAAAACAAAAAATAGTTCATTGGTGTTGGAATTTCTAAGTCTATCTGTTAGAAACCCTTCATGTACTTTTCTGATTTATTTCTGCCTACTTGTTCTGATTAATTAACAAGTTATTTACCATGTAAATACTGAAAATAAATACAAGTATATGCTCAACACATTGCAGATCATCAACTGAAGGGAAAAAAAGAAGCACACAAGTGACAACGTTGTTTTTGGACCAATGTCCCCAGAAAAACCCAATGTGGGAAAACCAGTGCATCTATCTGAGGGTTTTATTATTATGCAGTTTCTGAATACAATATGGGTGCCAAAAACGGCTCACCCAACAAAGAATAATCTCGACAGTAGTACCTCTCTACTCAGAAGCAGATATTCCAACTGAACCCTAGATAAGCACTCTAACAGCTCCCAGCTCCAATCTATCCAAAAAAATCCTAGCGTCAGCCTCTAGGGACTGTGTTAACCCTTTCTCACCCAGCGTCTACCTAGTGTCACCCTGGCTTACCCTGCGTTAGCCTCTAGAGGCCCTGCGTTAGCCCTTAGCCTCTGTGTCACCCACGATAGCTCTCTGAGGCATAGCGCAGCTCTTGGCTACCTCTACATGAGCCCTGGATGGCTCTACATCCCTCTCTCCTGGCTTCTGTTCTGATCCTCCTGGTACTATCTCTGCCTGTCTTCTTTTGTATTCACTACCCCTTAGCTGCAACTCTGATCACTCTTTCAACTTCCTTGGCAAACCCTGCCCCAGAAAATCGAAATCTTGATCAACTCGGTGTGTTCTCCAAGTGACCCTCAAGCCGCCTCTTATACTTTTCTCATTGACAATTCAATGATCAAGATTAAGTCCCTAATCAACGGCTAAGATTAACTCTAGCTTGATCCATGACTTTTGGACCCTTCTAACACTGTTTTATATTAATTCACATTAATATTTTATTTTCCCTAAGTTTAGACTTAGGGACTCCATTAAAAATATTAATTATTTTAATATCTCCCAAACTGTTAAGAATATTCCCAAAACATTCTGGGTATTGGATATCTCATGTTCTTTAGCGTCTCCACCAATTTGCATGGCTAAAGCACATCTGATGCTACCCCAAATCAACACTCCCTCTTAGCAAGGACTGTGCTCTAGTAATACTCCTCACTGAGCATCACCCTGATCATCTGGCATCGGTCACTGTGCTAATGCTAGGCCCACTACCCGACATCCTTTGCATTGCTACATCATGTACTACTACCCATAGCCCGTCCACTGCCACTGCTACATCCGTACGGAAACCCATCTCATCATGTTACATCGTGTTGTCCATAGCACTACCACTGCTAATTGTTGCACTGTAACTCAATTACTGAGAAGTAAGTAACTAATCTCCCAACTCTAACATATTCAACAAGGTAGAAACACCCACGGAGCTTAAACTCCATCTTGCTCTAACAAGTGCTCCCTCTCTGACCTCTACACTGTTGCAACAACTTCTTGCATCTCGCATAGTTGCACACCTCTCTCTACAATCCTGCACTGGTGCAACACTCCTGTGCCTCTTGCATTGTTGTAGCTTGCTAGCCTCACGTTGTCTAGGGAATCCTGCACTGTAGCTCCCTCTGTTGCTCCATCTGCATCCGTCTTTACTGACATCCGCCAATACTGCTACTCCTCTTTGGGGCTCCCGTAGCAAGTTATAATCCAAGAGGTTGGGCACCTTGGCAATCATGCCCCTCATCACCTATAGTCCATCCGACTACAGCTCGATGTCTCCCCACTTCCACTCAAGTGGCGTGTGAGCACTCACGGCACAATCATCATCTGTCTCCAATTCCTTCTCCGCCCTTGCTAGCATAGCCTTGGTCTCGGAAGCCTCTCTTTTTCTCTTCTTCCTTAGACACTGGCTCGCATAGTGACCCAGTTCCCCACAATTGAAGCATTTGACCTTGGAGAGGTCCTTCTTCTTATGTTTCTCCTGCTTTCCCTCAGATGCTAGGGCAGCATCCTCCTCTTCCTCCTTCTTGATTTTGATCCCTTTGCCACTGCTTCCCGCCTTGCTTATCCTTATGATCTCTTCTTGGCAAAGAGCCGCCCACATTTCCTCCCAATCTGGAAGGATCGCCTTACCCAGTATTCTCTAGACAAACACCTCCCAGTCTTTTGAGACTGCGTTCAGGCTTGTTCTCACCATCAATTCTTGATCCGGTGTGGCTCCTATGGAAGTCAGTTGATCCCGTATCTCCTTCAATTCACCGAGGAAGGGGTCGATCTGTTCTCCCTTATGCATCTGGTATGACCACAACTGATTTTCTAGTAGCATCTTCCTCTGTACGGAAGTATGCTAGTACAACTTCTTTAGGGCTTCCCACATCTCATTTGTCATATTCCTCTAGGCAATGTGTTGTACTACATGGTCCTTGACCACATCAATGATGATGCTCTTGGCCCTCGCCATTGCATCCTCATACTTATTGTTATCAGCCAGGTCAATTCAGACTACTATTGTCCTCAAGGCGAATTGCTTGAGACGGTTCCTGTCTAGAACGGATAAGATTTTGGCCTTCCAGACTACAAATTTTGAGGCTCGTCCAGTCTGTCCTGGTCTCTTATCCCGTTCACTGCCATCTTGTTGCTCCTCTACTTCCCTTCTGGAAGTTCTCAGTGTGAATCCCTCTGAGCCTCGATTTCCCTCGTGAAAACCTCTCTACCAAATGTCGAGATGCCCCTAATCTGATCCTTAGTGCAGCTACACCACTAGTCCAGATTTCTTGGCTAGAAATCCTCGATAGCACCTCCCTCCTCCTTGGTCTTGCCCTGTTAGGTATTGTTCTGACTACAGTACCCCACCAGCTTCACTCTACAACTTACCCACAACCTCCTAAGCCCTAGCAACTGAAGGTTAGAGCTTCTAGGCTCTGCGCAATCCCGACACCAGCAAAATTTGCACCTTCTAGCCACGGGTGCCAATCCTTCCTAACAAAGAAAGATGATCGGGCACTATGTAGGTCGAGCCTTCTCCCCTCTGCCACTATGTTGATCCTCTTCCTAGCTCAAAATTGATGATGCAAGCACTGCATCGCCCCTTCCCTTCTGCTTCTCTGCTGGGAACAGCTTATGTAACTTGGGACAATTGTTTTCTGTTGTTGCTGCTCTGCTCGGATGAAGTCCTCAGTTCTCCTGTGATCTGCAACCATGCTCTGATACCATGTTGTAATTTCTAAGTCTATCTGTTAGAAACCCTTCATGTACTTTTCTGATTTATTTCTGCCTACTTGTTCTGATTAATTAATAAGTTATTTACCATGTAAATATTGAAAATAGATGCAAGTACATGCTCAACACATTACAGATCATCAACTGAAGGAAACAAAACAAGCACACAAGTGACAATGTTGTTTTTGGACCAATGTCCCTGGAAAGCTCCAATGCGGGAAAACCGATGCAGCTATCTGAGGGTTTTATTATTATGCAATTTTTTAATACAATCTGGGTGCCAAAACTGGCTCACTCAATAGAGAATAATCTTGACAGTAGTACCTCTCTACTCGGAAGCAGATATTATGGCTGAAATCCTGAATAAACACTCTAACAGCTCCCAGCTTTAATCTGCTCGAAAAAACCCCAACGTCAGCCTCTAGGACTGCGCCAGCCCTTTATCGCCCAAAGTTTGCTCAACGTCACCCTGGCTTGCCCTGCGTCAGCCCTTAGAGCCTCTGTGTCACCCACGCTGGCTCTCTGAGGCACTACGTAGCTCTTGGCTGCCTCTACATGAGCCCTGGCTGGCTCTGTGTGAACCTCTGGCTGGCTCTGCGTCCCTCTCTCCTGAATTTTGTGCTTATCCTCTTGGTACAATATATGCCTCTTTGCTTTTGTATTCACTTCCCCTCAGCTGCAACCCTGATCACTCTTTCGATTTCCTCGGCAAATCCTGCCCGAGAAAATTGAAATCTTGATCAACTCAGTGTGTTCTCCAAGTGACCCTCAAGCCTCCTGTTATACTTTTCTTGTTGACAATTCAACGACCAAGATTAAGTCCCTAATCAATGGATAAGACTAATTCTGGCTTGATTCATGACTTTTGGACCCTTCTAACATAGTTTTATATTAATTCACATTAATATTTTATTTTCCCAAAGTTTAGACTTAGGGACTCCATTAAAAATATTAATTATTTTAATATCTCCTTAACTATTTAGAATTTGCCCAAACCATTTGTGGGTATTGGAGATCTCATGCACTTTAGTCTCTCCAACAATTTTCGTGGCTAGAGAACATCTGATGCTACCCCAAATCAACAATTGGATTACATTTATGTACAATGTCATAGTAACATTTGCATTGATAGAAAAAATCGTCTTGTTTCTATGATGAGTAGATTACTAAAAAAAAAATTACATGGGTATAGTATATTGATTGATAATGTGAATTCAGATCAGAAATGTCTAGTAAAATGAAAGAGCTATTAGGATTCTTGGAAATGCAAAGAATGAACACTATGTCACTTCTGAATTGCTTAACAATGTAAAAAAGGAAACTTGCTAATGTATATGTACAATTACGTTTTGATGGTCTATCATAAATGTGCCATGTATTTCAAAGTTGCTCAAGAATTCAATAGCATCTATTTTTCTGCATAGTATTGGTTGTAGGAAATTTCTCATAGTGCAGGTAATGCTTTTTCCAATTCGATGCCCCTCAGAATACACTTTTTTTCATTCATGCCAATTCCATGTATGATGCAATTTAGACGATGAAAATAGAGAAACTTCATAGTGTTGCTTGCAAGTAGTGCAATAAAGCATAGTATTATTTATAGCTCTAGCAATTGCGATTGGAGTACTGCATTTTGCACATATAGTTTTGAATGGTATCTTATATACGCTAACTACTTTCAAATATCCTTGAAAATGTTGTAAAATTAATATAAAAACAGATACTTAGTAACATGAAATCAATTTTTTTTTCTTATTTTTTGTTCTTTATCCATGTCTATTTAAACAATATGATATATCTTATTGTTCATATTCTTCTTGGCGAGGAAAGAAACTTACTTAGACCGTCATATTTTTTCCCTGTGTTCACTGCAGAAGTGAACATTGACTGTGACATACAGAAAACTTTTTCTTGTTTTTTAACTAGATTTTTTAGCAATGTCACTGGAAAAACGGTTTGCTACAAATATCTTTGAATTGTAACACATGTTGGAACAAGTTTATTGTGAACTTAAACCTGTTACATATGCAACATTTTTAAAAATAATACATGAAAATCATACAATAGATGATGAATAATTTATTGTGTACTTGAACTTGTTACATATGCAACATTTTTAAAAATAATACATGAAAACCATACAATAGATGATGAATAATTTTGTCACATACTCCATTGTCGTCATTGATTTCTAGAAAATATTGCATTGTTGTTTGTGTTGCCGAAATTGCAATAGCTACGATTGTGCCTACTAGAAATGCAATTTCATTGCATGACAGATTTGCAATTATCATGTTTCGAAAAAAATAGGTATTTTGCACAAATAGGAAAAATATTTTCTACGCTTCTAAAACTATTTATACAACTAGTTTTCTCACAATCACCACAATCGTATTTATGCTTTGGAATATTTTCAAAATCTTCAATTGAAACACAAGCATTTGCAATAAGCTTTGACTCATGATTTTCGATTAACGATGTTGGCACAAGCAATGCTATTGTCATTTATGATTTCTTATCTATTAAGTCTGCATGGAGTATTGCTTTTGACTTATTTGTTTTGTCCAAAAATGTTTGATATGTGACCAAGAAAATGCCATGAAAAAAATTTCCAGTTATATTGTTAATAATATATTTGATCAACAATGGCATCGACTTGATGTCCTTTTGCCTAATTATAACCATTGAAATGATTTTTTTTTTTTGGAAAAAAGAAGCAAAGAATAGAAAATGAAAGGAGGTAAAAAAAGGAGGAAAAAAGGAACAATTTGATACACATTGTCGTCCATGTCTACTATGACATCAGTTGAATTCAATAACTTTTGCTTGTTCATAGATATTACACTGAAACCACTGCTTAAAAGGACACTGAAGTAACAATTATCTAATGAAAATGGAATAAGATAAATAAAATTCATTAGTAATGTACAAAAATACTAGATGAATTTTAGTTTTAGCAAATATGAAAGTCTTATAGAAATTTTCAAAGTAATTTTTTCCTTGTAACCGTTGTCCTAAATCTAAATCTCTAAGTGCCATATGTTTCCTGGAAATTTGAAAAAAAATGCTTTTAGTTATACAATATTAAAAAATATGGCCCAAAAACAATGGGAGCACAGACAACAAAAAACAATGACAACCGTTGCATTGTGTAATGCAAATATAATCGAAGTACAATAAATATATAGAACAAAAAATTGCCTCTTAGAAGAGTTATGACTGTATTTAATGGCATATGTTATGCTTGTATTCATTTTTGTTGCTATAATGATATGGGTTAGATCAAATATAGAAAAATAAGAGTTTCTAATTCCATAGCACGGAAGTACTTACAAAATAAGAACTATATGACAGTAACATATTTTTTCCTAACATTTTTTAGCATTATCACATTATATATTATTTAAACTTTGTACATCATTGCCAGAGAACTATCATTAATGCTACACGTTTTGCAGTTTAGTTATAAATGATAGTCGCTCACGGCCTGCAATTCCGAGAACAATATCATACAACCTAGATGAGAATTCTATAAGTAACCAGCTCTTCTGAATTTTGTTTGTAACGTGTATGCTAAAAAGATTGCATGATGAACAGCTAGTGAATACTTCTACGAACATCACAATGAAAATTAGTAAGTGGTGTTTTGGCATTAGCATATGAATACTAAAATACGTATTAGACACTTAAGAGAGTTGGACTAGTAGATAGTAGAAATTGTAATATTGATAAGAAGAAGAAAAAAATAAAGTTGGGACTATGAATATTTAAGTTTAATGCCTTTCCTTTAAAAATTTACAAAAAAAAATAAAAATCAACGCCACGTATTCCTAGATGAATTTACATAGTTGTTTTGTTTTTTCTGTTACAATTTAGAATACCTTTTATAGCCCAATTGTGAAGAGTATTAATGATTTTTTGAACTTTTGAACATTAAACGTTTATCTGTAAAAGTAAATCATTAGTGATTTTCCTTTGTGATTAAAGCAAGCCTGTATTCGGCGAATCGACATAGAGGCAAGGCATATGTTTTCCTAATTGTGATTATTTTTAACAAAATCGAACTTGTAATTAATGTTTTAAAGTCTCATGAGCCCTAAACTAAAGCAAATCACCTATAGAGATCTAACCACTATAGAGCTAATTTCTCGATATCTAGAAGTTGCAGATAAAGATCCAAAGCTAGCACCTTGCTCAGCTTCTAAGTTAGGCCTATTATGGTTTTCTGCAAATTGGATAGAAAATGAAGATGAGACCAAAGATGGACCCATCAATATCATTGTGGAGGAAGTGTTGCACCTTATAATTGAAGGGATCGCAACACACAAAGGACACCGGCGAGTTCGACCCCCATGTTTAGTGTTTATTGATTTCCAAGATGTAGGCAGTGTTCACTAGGCATGTCGATGTGTAGCTATATATAACCATTAGTTATTGTGACAAGAAATGATATTATTGGTGATATTTTAAGTGTAAATAATACTTATGTTCGTATTTTCGAATATGTTTCAAACTAGGCACATGTGTGCAAGTGTGGAAGAACTCAGTTGTGCAGATGAAGCTTTTAATATGTGGATCACCTTACTTAGCACAAGAGGCTTCTATTGCTAATAGTTTAGTATTAAATAATGCATATTTTCTTAATAATATTGTCTATGCTTAAATTATTGATAATAATTTACTTGAAAATAATGCGTACTATTGTTATTCAATCGATTATAATTTTAGTATTAAAAATACATACTTTATGCTTATATTATTAATAATATATTAGTTTTAAATGATGCATATGTTTGTATTTATGTATATGTTTCAAATTAGGCATTTGTGTGGAAGTGTGGAAGAAGTCCATTATATGGAGAAAGCTTTCAATGTGAAATTCACTGCACTTGCCACTAAAGGCTTTTATTGCTAATAATTTAGTATTAAATATTGCATATTTGTTGTTCGAAATAGCACCAAAGAAAATTTTGGACTTATATGAAATTATTGCTAATATTTTAGTAAAGGATTTTATTTGTAAAATTTTAGTATTGAACAATGTATATTTGTTTTTCAAAATACCACCAAAGTAAACATTATACTAATAGGATATTTTGCTAATATTTTAGTGGAATGTGTATTTCATCCGCTTTTCTTCTGTACACGCTATATCTGGACATGCTTGATCAACTACTTTCCTGCACATAGTTCGTATTCTGCACAGTAAAATCTCTGCACAATGAAACATAATCGTAATATCCATTCTCCTGCATGTACCCCATCCTTCATAAACATTTATACAATATACGATCTAGGAATTGGAAAAAAAAAATCACAACGAAATATTAAGTGAAGATTTGTTCATGAAATCGACAAACATATCTCATGTTCTACATATTCAAATCTCTACACAACGAAACACAATAATGATACCAGATTAGCATTAATAATTTAACATTAACTTCCCTATACACCCATCGTTTAAAATCTACGCTGGCGTATACGAAATATTGGTGATATTTGTATTTCCAGATGTGTTTTTATATTTGTTCGGAGAGGTTCGTATTTCATCTAGACTACTTGCTCTGCACAATGATGATTATACTGCTTTTTCCTTATGTGATATATCTGGACATGTAACTCTATTGTGTGGAGAGGTCCACATTTCGTCTACTAAATGATTTTATTACTAATATTTTAGTAAGAAATTGATATATATATGATATTATTGGTGATATTTGTATTTCTAAATATCTTTTTGTATTTGTGTGGAGAGTTCCATATTTGGTCCACATTGCTTGTTCTAAACTGCTTCCTTTGAGCAACGATGGTTGCACAATTTCTTTCATACATGTTATATCTAGACATGTAACTCTATTGTGTACAGAGATCTGTATTTCATCCACTAAAGTCTTTTATTGCTAATATTTTAGTAATAAATTAACATATGTGATATTATTGGTGATATTCGTATTTCTGAATATGTTTTTGCATTTTTGTGGAGAGATATGTATTTCAACTACATTTGTGTCTCAGTCCATGCTTGTTCCGCACAACGACGACTACATAGCTTCTTCCATACATGCTATTTCTGGATACGTAACTCTATTCTTCGAAGAGGTCCACATTTGTTTCACATTTTTGTCTTATCTATTTCATCCACTAAAGGATTTTATTGATAATATTTTAGTAAGCAATTAACATATAGGATATTATTGGTGATATTTATATTTCCAAATATCTTTTTGTATTTGTGTGAAGAGGTTTGTATTTCATCCACATTTCTTCTTCCAAACTAATTTCTCTGTACAACAACAACTGTGTAGCTTCTCATGTATGTGCTATATCTAAACACGTAACTCTATTGTGTCGAGAAGTCTCCATTTCATTCACGAATATGCAAACTAATCTTCTGCACATACTACGTACTCCGCACAGTAAAAGCTCCGACCAATGAAAGATAATAATATTCTTGGTTCTCCCACACATATCTAATTATCCGTAAACATTCATACGATATATGATCTAGAAATTTGTAAAAGTATTTCCACGTTTTTTCTCTGCATAGGTTGTGCACATGCAAAACCACCTCCGCACAATTACTTTCATACTTAATAACGCCATTTGATCAATAATTGACATTTTAAACTACTATTAATTGAATTAATAGACTTGTCCTAACTACACACATGATTTATTGATCTCTTAGTAGGCATGTACGTATTGCTACATTTCTACTTCCATACATCCATCCCTGTCACATGTTCTGCACATTGTCTATTCGCACAAGAAATGCTCTGTAAACTATTTTTTTTCTCTTCAAAAAACTTGATAATTACTATAAAGGTACTTAAGGTTTGTTTTTTAATTATGAATTGAGCAATGACATTCATACTGTCAACAAATTTTCATTTGAAATCCAATTCAGTATATACAAGTTATCACTTCACAATGTTATCCGACTTTGCATTATTTCAAAGCATTAAAATATTAAACATAAAACCATGACTTTGAAAGCACTGAAATATTAAAATTAATGTGCATTCTCAAAATTGATACAAAATATAGAGCTTTGAAGCTTTGGTTATGATTTTGAAAGCATTAAAATATTAATCTTAAAGTATAAATTGTTATTAGTTGAGTTAACCGACAAAACAAGAAGGTCTATTCAAATTTGAAACTGCAACATGTATAATGTTCATTCTTATTAATAGTCTAATGTTCACATTTGTTTTCCAATAGTCTAATGTCAATATGATTCTTGTGGATTTTAATAGGTAAAGCTTGTACAGTGGTGGTTGTGTGGACGAAGCATGTGTTTGTTCGAAGGTGGTTGTATGAAGGAAGCGCGTACAAAGGAATCATGTGTGGAGGAAGTTGTGCGATGACTAGCATTAATCAATTAATACAGTATTGTATATGGATTTTATGTGAAAATGTGGAGTTTTTAAGAATGCAACAAAATATCCCTTGAGCATAAACACAAATTTCATTGAACGGATTTTTCATACCAACTGCAATTTCGGCACTTCAGCAAAATAGAGTTGTGCATTATGCTATGATTTGTTATACTAAACAATAAAATCTAGCAATACAACAAAAAACTACCACATGCCAACTAGATGCTTCTCCTTTCTAGCGTTATTTTCTAGGTATAGTTTACATGCAATATTCATGTGGAAGAAGTTGTACAGAGATGGCTACGTGGAGGAAGTGTGTGCAAAGAACAAATGCTCATTGTGCAAAAATCTTTGTGCAGGGAGAATCAATTAACAAGTAGTAAAGGAAAGGACTATGCTGCATCATATCTGAGTATATTTATTGTCTTAGTAAAATTCTTATCATTATTGTGTGTAAACTTGAATGTCATTCACTAATCAAAGGGTGTTATTCAGTGTGGTTTTCATTGTTGTTCTCATAGTGTGAAATGTGACAAAATGCGGACTCAACTTAATTAGCTACAAAGATAGGGGGATATGCACTATTTATCGCTAAGTCCAACAGTTTCTTGGGTCTTATTGCAAGCAGAAAATATGCATTGCTTAGTACTAAAATATTAGTCATAAAAAACCTTCAGTGCAAAATGCAACATTCTGCACATTGAAAACTTCCTTCACACAATAGACTTCTTATGCACTTCCAAACAAGTTCCTTATTTGAAACATATTCGTGGATACGAACATAAAAATAAAGACTTATTTATAGATATCTTTGTGTATAGGCATACAAGTAGAACTGTGGATTAAGTGCATTGTGTGGAGAAGATTTTAAGCTTTCATCGTTGGTATCTCTGTACTCCGAACAAAAAGTTGTTTGCAAAAAGCTCTGCCCCTACACTGGAAAAAAATATAAATATAATGACAGTGAACATTGTTTATATTTCATAGCAAAATGAATTATTCTCATATTTCATGTTATTATCATATATGTATCAATATCATAATACAAATGTTCAAAGCATAAGTCTGTAACATTAAGCAATACAATCATAGTAACAATAACAATATTGAGTTTCAAATTTCAATCGCCATAACTATAGATGAAATAAATAGAAATAATGCAAATGCATAGAAGATCTTATTCTAATCATTAATAACTCTGATTCTTAGTGTGAATTACTTGTATCAATAATGAAAATGCTCAATGGCTTAGTTCATTAGCTCATTCACTTCGCTATTGTGGCATCTTCTCTTTAAGTACTTGCTTTTGTATCTACCAAAATTAAATATGTGAAACCACAATACGCAAAATGAGGGCTATGTTAGAGTCGGTCTAGTTATCCCTCCATCAGAGATCAAAGCTCTTTTGCATTTCATGATTAGGTGTCCCATCCGTTTTGATCAGTTGCATTTCGTTAGGCATGCCATAACTCTGATGGAGTGGTTTGCGTCATTCATTCCCCTTGTGCATGTCACTGCTGGTTCAGGTAAAGTCATAAAGCTTCACAAGTCATTTACAGTCATGTTTTAAATTCTTAGGTTTAGGTCTAAGGTTGAGTCAATTTTGTCTTAAAAAGTCTTAGAAGACCAACAGGCCAGAGGGATGTCTTTGATAGATCATCATTTCAATAATTTTCATCATTGTACAGTTGAATTAGGACTTCTCTTCAAAACTCCATTTTGAAGATAAGTCGCCATCTCATTTTTGTAAAAAATTCTCAAAATTTTCAATTCCTCAATTCTTCAAGTGCAGCCTTGATCTCCTTCGCCAAAGAATATTACAGCTATCCCTACAAACAAAAATCAACAAAGAACTTCAGTCCAAACCCCAGAAAAGCATGAGAAAATCAAAAAGCATCATTGTATTAATAGGCCAAAAGTGAAAGTGCCCAAACTTTACAAAGTGGGTTTTTTGAAGTTAATTTATTCAAATTAGATATTTTGGTTGTATATAAGGTGAAACAAGTCTTTTTGGTTCACCACATATCAGAGCAAGAGCATTTTCAAGATTGGAGGGCGAAAAACCAAGTTACAAACCCTTGAGGCAGAGTTGAAAGTGCGCGCTACGCATAGAACTTGTGCGCTACGCACCGAGCGGTGCGCTACGCATTGGGCGCGCACATCCTGTGTTAATTTACATAGGCACTACACACTGGCAAGTGCACTACGCACCCATTCCAGCGTTAAGTTTATGTGCCTAAAACGTGTCAAATCGCCTCCGAAGTTGCAAGTAGGTGTTTCTTTGACTCAATCAATCAAGTTGAATATTGTCTAATGTATGTTTGAAGAGTGGAAGTGGTGTGTTGGGTGTAAGAAAACAAATCAAACCCTAGGCCCTTATCAAAATCTTTGTAAAGGGTATTAAAACTTTGTATAGGGTATTAAAAGGCATGTGAGTAATTGATGAAGATTTTCCTCCCTTTCCTTGGTAAAATATAGCTCCTTGCCCATTTGAAAACTTTGAGCCAGCAGCACTTCATACCAAAATATCTTTGTGACTGTTTTGTGCCCAAATATACCAAACAAAATATCCATTATGGCATAACTTTTATGATGCTTCAGTTGGTTTTTTGAGGATACACTAAAATTGGGATTTCATCACACCTACAACGTACATATTGCAGTCCTCCTATTGCAGCTATTTTGTTCTCAAAACCATGTCAGATACAGAGTCATCTTATGAGCAGGAAAATGACAGTGATTCCACCACAGAGGGAAATGTGCCACAAAGACCTCGCAGAGGTGGAAAAGGTGGTAAACATCTTAGAGAAGAGCCCACTTCTATGGTACAATTGCAGGCTTGCCCACTTTCCATGGATTGCTTTCGCCATCAGTCATGCTATCATTTTTGTGAGCTAATTTCACAGTTTTAGCATCATCGTGAATTAGCTCGCTTGTTTATTCTCCATTTACATGATGGCCATGTAAACCTTGCTGGAGTTAATTTCATTTTGTCACCAGAGACCATTGCAGAGGCCACAGGAATTCCAAATATCGGGGAGCAATGGAATAAGCGTCAACAGCTAGAGAAATCATATTATGAGCCATATATTAAACCAGGGTATATGAGGCACTTGAGCAGAGTTTTTCCCTTCCACTACCTGAATGATCGGCTCGCACCTTTGATGAAACTCATCATCTAGTATTTCAGTTGTGAGGGAAGATTCTCGTGTCTTTATGCATACCATGTCCGTTTGTTGATGCATTTTACAAGGGTGCCTCTGATGAACATCCCATATTTTATGTTTCGCAACATAGAGAGGATGGTGCCTTTAGTGCAAAAGAAGAGCCCAGCACATCAGCATAGGAGCATATACCATTATGAATTGATCAAGATCGTGGTGATTCATCAGCTGGCACAACAGGGCATTACATGGGAGGATTTTATTTCTCGTGACCTTTTCACATCGCCTCAGGCACCACCAGAGATAGTTCATGATGAGGGAGGGCCTTCACAGCATCTTTACATTCCTGAGATCGAGCATGTTGATGCTCCAGTATATGTGACATATCAAAAAGGCCACAGGGCCTTATTTGCAGCCGCACGACAAGTACTATCTCCACCCGAGGTGGAAGGGGTCTCGTTGACATCATCAGCACAACGAGTATTATCTCCACATCATGTGGAAGGGGTCTCGCCTCCATCTTCAGCATAGGTACAGATTCAAGACAGGGGCAAGAGACCCATGATTGATGAGGGTCCTTCAGGAGGTCAAGATATGGGTATCATTGATGTTGATGCTAGCTCTCCTAGCTCCGAGCTGAAGGAGATCATCCGAGAACAAAGGGCCGAGAATGAGTCACTGCAAAAGAAATTGCAGATGGCTAAGCGGGTGATCAACTATTTGGAGCAGCACAAAAAACAATTGGAAGATGAGCATGAACTTTATGAGCTGCGGAAGATCCGCGAAGACCGGGAATTGGCCCGAAGGAGACCCGGTGATTTGACACCTATTGATCGGGAATCAATGCTCATCCGGGTGAACACTCATTTGGAGAAGTTGTTGGCTAAGGCAAATAGGGACAAAGACATGCTTTTGCCACATGAAGACTCACTATTGGGCTCGCATGCATGTTTGCAAAGCGAGAATGAAGATCCTCAAGAGGCGTTTGAGAAAAGCGCAAAAACAACGCAAAAGGCCTGATCCTCTTTGAGTTTTGGCCGAGGCTTGATTAGTTGAGCATGATACATGATGGAGGGTCTTCACTCCAAATTTGGGCAAATTTGGAGAAAATTTTGTCGTTTCAAAATTTTTGGCTTGCAAAACAGGTTTTTTGGTTCTACGCATAGCGCGCTACCCTGAAGAGTGGGAGGTCCAAATGACAAATGGCTTGTAGTTTTGGATTTGTCATGAAGAAATACACATTTTCAGCCATTTCCGAAGCATTTCATTGAGATCTGGATGGTCAAAATGTCCAAAAACATCATGAAAAGCACCTTGCTGCCACCTTTTCCAACAGCAGGAAGTACCTCTAGGAGAATTCAGTTTTTAGGGGGCAAATGAGCTCCAAATTGGAAAATTCCACTTGGGTTGGAAAGTAGACATCCAGGGATTTCCAAGGAGCTATCAGAAGCTCAATTTGGATGTCGGGAAGTGCCCCAAAAACAGGCTCAAATGTGCGCTACGCATAGGGATCAGGGGTGCTACGCATATAGTTTTTTGCCCAGTTTTTCACCTTCAGCTCAGGAATTCGGCTAGTTTTCACCAGTTTCACTCTTTGATGTAATTTTTGACCCAACATGACGTAATTTGATGTATGTAAGGTAACATGGCACTTATCTACTTTCTTCTAGATGATTCATTCACAAATTAGCAAGAAATTAATGTAATGAATCAGTTTCCTTCTTTTTAGAGGCAGGTTGTTCGGTCATCTAGATTCTTGCTCCATGTTTAGAATTTGTTCAAACTGTTCCTAGAAGGAGGATCTCTACCCCTAGAGGTTAGGGAATGAGGATAGTTTGTTCTATATATGTAAATTTTCATTCAGCAGGAGAGGTTGGACTCTTGGGAATAACTTGAGACTATATTGTACATATCTTATCTGCAATTTGGCAAAGGAAAGACCAGGGTTTTGCAGCACTATTTGGGATTCATGTGGCTTTATGTGTTTATGGTGTGTTTCTCTCAGTACTTGTAAGTTGTGTATGTGTACCATTTTCTTTACTTAATCTTCTATAATTAAACAAATGAAGTGTTAAGGTAGAATCCATGAACTCGTTATGCTTTGCCTTTAAATTTGTTTAATTTTCTATGTTTTCTTCAGTTTAAGGAGAATCCTTGAGACTTACTTGCTCTCCTTAGCTCCTCACTAGTCTGATCTACCCATCTCACTTGCTTTAAGGCATCAAAAAAACCGCCTATCTTGCCCCAAGTAGACCTCTGCAAAAATTGTGCCTCATCCCCGCACCCAAATTTGCCTTTCCCTTGAATTGAACAAAACCTTCAAAAATCAATTATAAACTCTTTGTACTTAATACCTAGCCTAAAATTAGTCATCAATTAAGTCATCTCGGGCCTCGTTGATTATATTTTGCCGAGATTGACCCAGAGAGAGCCCTCTCTTGTCCTCGTAGGGCTAGCTACGAGGCTGAGCGTGGTTTGATGTGACCTTGAGTCTCACCTTATTTCAGCCTAAGGTAGATTTGAGCGCTAACATAGTGGCGACCATACTGGGGAAGAAATCTCAATGGTTTTCTTGCTGATGAGTTTGTTTCGCGAGGCTTAGACAGAATCTGAAGTCACGCCAGGTAGCTTTTGAAATGCTCTTGCTAAGCATAAGCGGAAGTAGATAAATGTTGCTTCAGTCGATCTCCGGTTAGCTTGTGAAACCTTGATTTGCAAATCACCCCAGTACTTTTGTTCATTCTAGACCTTTGGATGATTGAGTCTAGCAAACGATTGGCTGAATTGTTTTAGTTATTTTGATCTTCTGATAAACACACTGGCTTCAAAAAGACATACAAGAGCTAATCCAGATCCAAATCCACCTCCCATTTATGAAAATCAAAATTTGATTCGAAAAATCCTCCGTCAAGAAAGCTCGACGACTCCCTTGGTTAAATCTCGTTCATGTCCTGCACTTTTTTAATACCTTGAAGAACTTACTTTCGACGAAAAGTATGAATTGTCATTGTTTAAAACCAAGTCTGAAAACGCTCTTGATTCTATTGTTCCAAATCCTGACTTTGCTGCAGCTCTTGAATTTGAAAGGCACAATAAATTAATTGACAATTTTATCTTGAGGCACCTTCAAACCGACATCCAAGATTTCAATCTTGCTGATTTCTTAGAAGCTGTATCTGCAAACATTGGATCCACTATCACGGCATCTACCTCTAGAATTCCTACTGAACCGCCTTTCATTCCCACCATTCCAGTGCAACCTATAATTACTTATTCAGAATCTGCAGCCAATTCCCCTCCTTCATCCCACATCGCCTCTCCTCCGCATACACCTCCACATACTCCTCATACAGTAACGACACCCACTCCGCCAACAACACCTAGAGTAAATCCACCAAGAGAAATGGCTGCTCGTTTCGCACCTCTTGCTTTACTTTAGCAATTGCATGATATGCCCGCGGACTATTAGAGTAAGATTTCTTTATTTGATGGCACTCCTCAAAGTGTGTCCGCTCAGTAGCACATAGACAAAATGGCAACTTTTTATGATTTATATGAGATTGATGATGAGGATGTAACTATGCGATTGTTTGTGCAAACATTCGGAGGAGAAGTAAGAAAATGGTTCAGAGGCTTGGGAGCTAGAAGTATACCTACATTGGCTGAACTTCAAATACAGTTTCTAGATCGTTGGGAACTCAGAAAGGATCCGCTTCAGATCAATGCCGAGTACAATAATATCAAACGCAATCATGGTGAGTCTGTCCAAGACTATATTATTAGGTTCAATACAGTTTATAATGTTATTTCGGATGATTTAAGACCATCTAGAAAATAAGCTCTTCTCAAATTCCCGGATGGCTTTGATCTGGAGATGGCTTATTCATTGCGGGATAGAGATCCGCCTACTTTAGAAGATATGCAAAAGATTGTTGTTAATGTTGAGGCAAATCTGAATGACAAGAGAGCATGGTTGAAGGCAGAGAAAAGAGTGACTATAAAGGAAGAATCTACATCAGAACTGCCTTGGCTTCGTGAGATGTTCAAAAGACTGAACCTTGACAAATCAGAACCGTAGATTTGTAATCCAAATTACCATGGCCAGCAACAACCTCAGTTCAGAATTAAGCAGCGTGAACCAAGAGTACAAGAGTCGGCAGCCCAGCAACCGATCAAGACTCCTCTTTTGCAGAATTTTGTGAGTCAAGATTCAGATGAAGATGTTGATGCAGTAGGGGACCAAAACCGCTTCTTTACTCCTGATGATCTACCCATTTACATCACTGAAGAAGAAGAGTATGGAGAAAGTTCAGGCGCCCAGCAAGATGAATATTTTATCTTAGCTAATGATGCAGATTTAGATGATTACCAAAGAGGATATTTGAATTCTTTGTCCACTCAACAAAAGCAGTATTCATTGAGAAACCGAGATGTGCCCATCAATCCAATTCAGAAAAGAAAAGAAGCTACAGCACCAAAGACGGATTCACCGACACCACAAAAGAAAGGAAAGGAGACAATTGATCCCACAACGAGCAAGATATCAGCAGTATAAAGGACAAATCAGGCAAGTATAATTAAGGATAAGAAAGAAGTTCCGGTCAAAGAAGTCGAAAAGGTTTCAGCATTTAGTTTGGAAAATGAAATTTCCAAATTAAAAATATCTATTCCTTTGACTGAAATCATGAAAAACAGAAGCTATCAAGGTCAAGTCTCCAAAATTCTGAACTTTGATCATGTTTGACACAGTGAATGTTGAATATGATCAGCCCGAATTGATCTTTGGGCCAGCATTGGATGGTCAGTCCCCTGATAGTGATGTTCCTCCTTTTTATATCAGTTTGAGATTGCATGAAAATGTTTTGCACAATGCTATGTTCGATTCGGGTGCTTCACACAATTTGATGCCAAAGGCGATCATGGAGAATTTGGGGTTAGACATGTTAGCGTTTGAGATTTCACCTAGGTTGAGATAGACAAACCTCAAATCTACATCAAACCATTTCACCTCGTAGCTAGCCCTGCGAGGTATGAGAAGGCTCTCTCGGGTCAAACTTGGTGGATTTCTCAATAGGATGAGTTTGACCAATTAGGAATAAGGATTTTAGGCTAGTAAACTGATAAGGGGATTTGATTTAAAGTTTTTGGGTTTTTTGGTGGCAATTGGAGGGAGTGCAATTCAGGGTGCGGGGATTGAGCTCAGTTTTTGCAGGTGGGTCTTTGGGGCAAGGTAGGAGTTTATGCTGATGCCTTTAGCTGAAAAAGATGATCAAGGAGGAAAGAAGAAGGCTAAAGAGGGCAAACAATGAATTCGAATCCTCTCTAGACAGTGGAAAACATAAATTTTAAACAAAATTGAAAGCTGAGCATGGCATGCATGAATTCAAACTTTATCACTTCTTTTGTTTAATTAGCAGCAAGAGAATAAGAGATGGAACACATAAACACACTTACAATGACAAGTAGGAAACACACCATCAACACAATAATCCACAAGAATCCACAATGAAGTCTGCAAAACCATGGCCTTCCTTTTCCTCAAATTGCAGAGATACAAGTAAAAATACAATAGAGCTTCTCCCTCTAGAGTCCAACCATGAAAATGGGAAAGAGAAGGCATAATATAGAAGGTCGAACCTCTTCCCCCACCTCTAGGGGTCGAGCTCAACTTCCTAGGAGCTGTTACAACTAATTCTAAATCAGTCACTAGATAATAGGCCAGCACAACAACTTGCCTGTAAAAGTTAGGAAGCCTATCCATGCATTAAATATTAACTATTTACATCAAAGAAGCTTCTAGAAGAGGTAAAGAAGAGTAAAAGTATCTAATGCCATGAAATTTACACAAGAATCCATCAATTACATGCCTAAATAATCAACCCAAGTGAAAACTGTGCTTCGCTGGCCGAACTGGTCAAAAACTGGCAAATTTTGCTTGACTGGTTGCACCTCTGGCTTGACTAGTCGCACCTTTTGGCAGCGCTGTTTGAGGGCCTTCCCAGAGTCCAAATCAGGTGCCGGATAGCTCGTTGGAAAGGTCTGGAAGTCTACTTTCCAACCCAACCAGAATTTCTGAATTTGGAGTTGATTTGACCCCTCAAAAATCAAATCTGCCAAGACTGCTTTCTGCAACTCAAAAAAGGGGCAGAAAATCAAAATTTGGCTGTATTTTGAGCTTTTGGCTGCCCAAATCTTCACAAAATTTGAAACCCTTCCATAGGCAAGTGTAATTTTACAAGAAAAATCCAACCATGTAGAGTTTTCCTCGTTCCGAGCTGTATCGACGACTCGTCTAGTACGGGGTGAGACGAGTCGAGTGGCCAAAACCTGTAAAATTCCAAAAAATGCCAAAAATGCCTCAAAATCTCTTGGGTTTGCTGCTTGGAGGAAGATAATGAGTACCATGGTGAGTGAGAGAGGCCTCGGCCAAGATACTGAGCGGGTTCGTCTTCTCCCTTCCTTTTGGAGCCTTGGTCAACCTCTTTCGAAGAATTTTCATCTTCGCCTTGCAAACATGCATTCTTGCCCAATAATGATTTTTCATGTTTCTTAGCAACTTGTTCCGATTGGCCTTAGCCAATAGCCCCTCTAAGTGTGTGTTGACTCGGATAAGCATGGACTCTCTCTCTTTGGGCAGCAAGTCACTAGGCCTCCTACGGTTGATGAATCGGTCACTTCGAATTCTCCATAACTCGTCCAATTCCTTCTCATCCTCCAGTTGTTTGTTTCGCTGCTCCAAATATGTGATTACCCACTTTTCCCTCAATAATTGTGTCTGCAGTGAATGAATCTCGGTGCTTTGCTCTCGGATGATATCCTTGAGCTCTGTGCTAGGAGAATCAGTGTCGAGATCAATAACCGGAGCACCAAACACTCTCTCCTCAATCATGGGCTGCTTGCCCCTCT